>RXPK01001630.1:0-80365 GCA_004143645.1 Protaetia brevitarsis
TGAACAGTTTTAAATACTCTTCTTTACAAGAAAAAGCTTTTTTAATATCTTGCTAAATTACCATAGCCCTGGTCCTACTCGGCTACAATTTCATTACCTTTAGACATTTAAAAAAAATCTTTAAATTATTCTTTCTTCCATGAACGATCAGTTTTGGAACAGTTTTAAATACTCTTCTTTACAAGAAAAAGCTTTTTTAATATCTTGCGTATTTTGATTTTTATTCTTCTGTAAGCTATAAACCTAAAAACTTCTACACTGGATTTCTTTTCTTTTTGTTGAAATACACTGTAGCAAGAAATGTAATCTTACACGGAATATTGTTGACAAGATTGACTTAATGGTGTTCGGGGTAAATTTACTTTTAAGTGCAAAATTGCATGAGGACTTGTAATTATAAAATTTACAATTTGATATGTAGTAGGTAGGATACATCTTTTGTTTTATATTTTTCAAAATGAAATTTAATTTTACATTTCATTGTATAATTTCCGTACACTACAAAAAAGTAAATTCAATCCAACTGATTCGTGAACTATACAGCTCAGGAGCTTTGCTACATTGTGCTACATTGCACAAAATTTCTTTAATATAAATCAAAGTTGTAATCTGTACAGCAAAGAGCGCTGTAAAGATGCAATTGAAACCCGAATCTTAAAAGTCTTGCTGTTCTTTCAAATAATTAGGATATTTCGCACCTTCCTCAAATGATAAAAAATATTATATAAAATTATACATTTAAAACGTATGGCCTTGATATTGTAAAAATATATAATAACAAGAAAAAATATTTTTCTATTTCGCATACACAATAACATTTGTGTAACTGTTTTGTCGAAAAATGTGGTGTTGTTTCGTATCAGGTTGGTAGTATAACTCGTTTGACCTTTCACATTTAACATTTTTATATAGGCTTTTGCATGGACTTGCGCATGACACAACAATTGTGTACCAAACATGGAAACATTGAAATTCCCTGCATGGATAAGAAAATCCATTTTAAATAATAAATAAACGTATAAAACCCGGGTATTACAATGACTCGTTCCGCTACGCGACTCGTGATTCAAAATTGTGCTTGTAGACAACAAACGTCATTGTTACACTATTGTTTTTAAATATAGGTACTATTATGTATAGAGTGGTTAACTTTTGTCTGCGCGCCAGGTCAGTACTCGGTTTCATATATTAACGTTTAACACGAGTATAGAATACAGTGTCGGGAAAGAGCAAAATTATTTGTTTATTTAACTTTAAATATTATATATAAGCCCCTTACCTTATTTAAGTAGCAGAGACGGTATAGAATTGCTGAAAAGGTTGTAGCATGAAGTATTTCAAGATTTTTCTCACTAAACCGGTTTAGTTGCGATGATAAAACATACTTATATTTTGAAACAGACCGTTCGACATCTATGGATGTAACACACGCATAATTAAAATAATCTTTATAGGTAGATGACGGATCAGATGCACCACCACGAATGTGTAGTCCGATTTGTGCCAGCACAATAACTGTTTATCGCACACTGTACAAACTATTTTGGCACCACCATAATGTAAATCCTGGAATTTACCCATATACTTTTCTACATTATGAAACAATGGTCGTTTTCTGGGGTGTGACTTCCCTTTAAACATGCAATCCCTCAATCTGCAACTTGTTTCATCGATCCCTTTAATCATCAACACATCCGAGAAGGTGCACAAAGGCGCTTTCTTGGTTTGTAGAACATGTTCAGCCGTCTCTACAAGTAGGTGATGCAACGCTGTTTCTGTGGATTTTCCTGTGATCTTGATGTATAGTGGTTGATTCGGTAATAGATCATCCCTTATGTATCTGTATAGTAGTTTTTCAACAATCTTCAGACTAAATTACATTATACTTTTTGGTTTCAAAACACCTTGCCCTATTCTGTCTCGTTTTGCCACGGTTGACTCTGATCGACCCCCAGGTCATTGATATGCATCTTAGTGCGAGACTTCCCCTGAATAGCATACTAAGCTTTTGTAACAAAAGCTCCGGCCTCTCCTATAGCATAATTGAATAAATGCCATCCGATTCTTGTTACTTAAATGGTTTGAAATAGTTGATTGTATATTTCACCTGCTACACATTCAACACTTTATTTGGTTCCTGTCAATGTCCCTTGCCTAACTGCTTCGCATGTTTCTAGTTATTGCAATTTTGCTTGTGTTGTAAACAGGGGTTGAAAACAGTCGTAATAACGATTTCAGTTGTCAAAACAGTTATGAAGAACCGTTATTTTCCATAACAGTCATTTAGAACCTAAATTCAGGAAGATATCGGTTTCGATTACGGTGTTAAAGTTAACATCGATTCCTTTTCGGTGATATATTGGCTATTTTCGGTTATTTTTAATTTGTCAGTGCTTATTTTCTTTTGAGGATTGAAAGGTTTGTATTAACCTGCAAATTTATTTCTTTATTATGACCTAGATACCATATTAAGTTAAAATTTGGTTCTTTGTTTTACATAATCCTTAAATTCTTTTTTTTTATTATTAAAATAAAGATTTCGTTTATAATTATGAATTCCATACGTGATTGGTTTATTCAATGGATTAAATTTGACATATGTATGTGTATTACGTTATAATTTAGAATTTTCAATTTTAAGTTTTATTTACATATTTACAGTATTGCATGCACTCTTGTATTTTAACTTTAAAACTTTGTTACTATCACGGTACAAATAACACGGTATACTCGTTTTGAATCTCAAATTCGTCAAAGTCGGTCAGATGACGTCACTAGAGAGCATATCGAAAACAATAAAATACATGTATGGTAAATAGCAAAATGTTAAAATCCAAATTATTCACAACTACTAATTAATGTAATTCAAATGCAGTTTTGCTTTAGAAAGCCTGTTTAAGTTGAAGTTTAGTTTATCTATCTCGTCGCCATCTAGTAGCGCTCGTATTTATTTCTACAATTTTAGCGAATTTCGTGTGTGTTTACAAAGTATTTTCGTGGTTTTTCTAGAAAATTGAATGGTGAAAACACCTTAACGCTTTTAAAATATGTTGCGTAACCCCGTCCGGATTTTCTAAACTTACCTTTCCCTTTAACAAAACCCTCTCCGTCCAAATCGATTTTAATACAATAATAAATAATTATATATGTGGCGCAATTTTTGCTCTTAAATGACGTACTTCCGTATGCGCGTAAGCATACCGTGTTATTTGTATCGTGGTTACTATCATGTGATCGGGTTCGTAAATGAAATATTTGATAATAAACCTAGAATGAAACATCTACAGCGGCAAGCCAAACATAACTAAATCAGTTTGAAGACACTCTACACAGAAATGGGACCCAATGAGCTCGAATTTAACTAACAACAATTATAAATAAAAAAACTAACTGAACGTAGCGCCCTTTTACCAGACTAAAAAAGATAAAGTTAGCGATATATAGAAATATATATTAAACAAAGATACCAAACACAATATTTTTCTGAATATTACGAATCTTTTTGTAGGACTTGTTGCACGTCTAATATTGTTTCTGCTAGTAGGATTCTTGAATTTAAACCAGGAATTTTTTTTGTTCAGGTCTGTTGTTTTTGGTGATCATTCTTTTCTGCTGATGCTTTTTGTTATTGAAACAAACTTGTGTGTTTGATGACGGAATATGCAATGCCTTCTCCTTGTTTGTTTTTTTTTCTGCGGTATAAGTAGGTAAATGTGTGCTTTTGTTGCTAAAGAACAAATTAAAAATTATATCCTAAAATCTTAAAAATTTATATCGTACAATAAATGAGTTTGCTATTCCGTCCTTCATCAAACCATAAATTTGTTTTAATGTTTACTATTAATACAGAAAGAGTACTTTTTTTTAACTTAATAGACAACAAATCTTATTACTACTATCACTACGTAATAATAAAAATCAGTATAACCATAACCGGGTATACATCAAAAATAGAATTGACAGAACCGCAAAGAACCGATATGAAAACTGATATAGAACCCAAAAGAACCGATATAGAATAGTTATCGTAAGTTCAGGATTGGTGGTATTGAAATATGGTATTAGAAAAAAAACACAAGGAAATTAGTTCTATTCAATCTTTTAATGTAATATTGTTAGCAACTGGTTTCGGCTCTAGGCCAACCTAGGCGTAATACGTCAAATTAGAAATTAAAGCTACGTCATTAAATTTTGAAGTGTTCTTACTTTTTAAAGTATTAATAAAATAGAATGGAGAAATGTGGGCATTCTAATTATAGGTATATATACGTATTACACCTGAGGATGACCTAGAGCCGAAACCGGTTGCTAATATTATTACATTAAAGGATTGGATAGAAGTAATTTCTTTGTGTTTTTTTCTAATACCATATTTCGATATATAATAGTTGGAAACATTTATTTTTGGAACCTTTTCAATCCCTGGCCCTGGTTGGAAATAATATAAATAAAGGAATAATAATATCAATTTACCCTTCATTCATCTAAATTTTCGTAAATTTTGGCTGAAACGATCATTTCCTCTACCTGACAGCCCCAATTTTGTCATTCCTTTCTTCTAAATACTTTTCTTCTTTAATTGATATCTTTTTCGGGTGTTACTGCCTATTCCATAAAACCAACTTTAAAACTGATTTTACTAGCATCTTTCTTCTTTCTATTTCTAAGTCCTTGAAATGTGGGAAATTATATCCGTCACATTGAATACGATTTTAAATATGTATCATTAATTATTGCTAATGCTGTCGTTCTTTTTTTGCATCAAATTTACACATTTTAAACGTGACAGACCATATAATATATACATACATATCAATCAGTCTTTAACATCTTTATACCACTCGATTTTTCAGATTTTTAAATATAACTTATTAGAAATTTGTAACAAATATAGCAAATACTTACTCGGATCTCACTTTATTCTTGTTATCTGGAAAACTTACTCGACTACCACAGCGAATCACTTAATTACAATCTAGCGCTAAAATCTTAATAAAATCATCTTCCGAGAAACTTCATGGATTGAATCTGACAGATTGACAAGCTGTTTAAGGTATTAACTCTATACTGCAACAACCTGCAGTTGATGCATATTAGCAAGTTAGCTGAATATAATGCAGTAACAACAGAAATTAACTTGACACCTCAAATTTTGTTTCTCAATACTTATCGAAAAATACATGGAATTATACGGTTGAAGTAAATAAAATTATAGAGAAATAAACCTTTAATCCACTAAAGACTTCTTTTCCTTAATACAGTAATGTTATAAGTTATTGATGACAAAAAAGAAAGTACGTTGTGTCCCTTTTCTTGCTTTGTTAGCAAGATATCGTTAACTAATAGGGATTTTTTCTCAATTGTCTTATCCTAGATTATCTGCGTGTAGAACGTTTTCTTTTGCACAATCTTAAAATTAAGTTTCATTTTAAAAAACAAAATAAAAGGAATGATTTAAATTTTCAGCCATAATAGGATAACACCTGGTGGAGACTCTAGCAAAGAAGCTAGAAGCTTTTATTAAACTTTACATCTGTTGTTACTAATGCTCGCAAAAGTAAATTTGTGGTGGGTGACTTATTGTTTAAGTTAAATCTAAGAAAACATTTTTTCTTTCGCACAATATAAGTACTTATACGTGATGATTAGGCACATTAAATCAAATGCTCCAAATCAAGACTAATTAGTAATTTCTATTTATCTTTTTGACTTTGATCTAGATGTCAACATGAAGCTGAATATCACTCTATTTAAATAAAAAAATACCTTGACTTAGAAAAGAAACCACCTGTGGAAGTACTTACGGTTTTTAGTAGGATAGAAAGAATAATAAAAAATCGATTCGCTCATGAGTAAATTTTATACAAGAAATGAATATCGAATTATTCGTGAATAAAACTAAAACACGCGTGTATATAAAAAAATAACCCAATCGCTGAGGGAAAAATAATTGTGATTTTTATCGTTACCTAAGCCTCGTGGGATGACCAAGATACTGACGAATGTAGTAAGTACTATCACGACAAATGCCCTTCTTAACTTTACTGAAAATCCACAAGATTTAATTGAGTGTTGAAAAATAATCATTATAATTGTAAAAAAAATGCAATTAAAGTTAACTGATTCTAAATTGTCTTATTATGTATTTTGGCACAATGGCGTTGAAATTTTCGGTAATAGAAGAAGGATTTACGCAAGCATAGCTCACTCTAGTCTGTTGTATAATAAAATAAAAACCCGTCGGAAACCCGATAAAAAGTTCTTTTTGAATTTTTCCTGATTTAAATAAGTCGGGCAGTGTACATTGTACTCGTACAGTCCTGATTATCAAAATAGGTCGTGACCAATGTGTAGATCTTCTTCTTCTTTAAGTTAGGGTGGGCACCTATAGTCCAGGCACTTGAGCTAGGTGCTCATTGTACCGTCTCTATTAAATCTGTTAGTTCTACTCGAGCAGCTTGGTGTTCTCTATAAAGCCCAGTGGAAACTTGAAAATCCTCGAGGGCTCCAATAAATCCTTCCGAAATATTTCTGCCGGAGTACTTTCAATTCCTCACATGTGCAGATTACATGTAAACTCGTTTCTTCCTGTAGTTCGCTGTTCGCATTTTCTGCACCATGGTTCGCTTACTCGACCTGTGTTTTGTAGATGCTTTTTCAGGAGACAGTGTCCAGTTACCAGCCCAGCAATGGTTTTAGCTTCTTTCTTGCTACGTCTGAGCAGGTTATCAGATAATCTAGCGTCCCCAACCCTATTAGCGCTTTAGTGTGGAGTTGACCTTCAGTCGACCTTCATTTCTTTGTACTTTCTTTATCTAGCTAGTTCCAAATCTCCTTTAGTAACCCTACATACGGCCTCTGGACCTATAAAGTGTCTTTTAGAGCCCTCCTTGGCTAGTTCGTTGGTTATTATATTGCCCTTTATATCCCCATGAACCGGCACCCAAATCAGAGACACCGTGTAGTCTCGTGCCAGTGCAGTATACTGAGGAATTGTTTGTAGTAATGTGTAGATTTGTTAAACACAAAGAATTCGCTTGCACCATACACAAGTGCAGGCTTGCTATAAATACTGCATAGTGGTGTACTTTGTGAATCCTTGGAAAAGCAGAATCGTATAGGATTTTTTAACTTTAATGACCGATCGTTAATAAATCCAGTTTTATACCATGCGTAGGTATTTAAATAGATTAAAGAACCCCGACAATATCAATTGATTATGTGTCACTGAAACTGAATAATACTGTTTCTTTGATGTAGAGTTGTATCGTATCCCATAAGTAGTACTTGATCTGAGAATGTTCTAACAAAATTTTTACATATTATAAATCTGTAAACGATTAATATTTCTCATGAAAAAATTAACATTTCTTACAATTTGGAAAACTACAATAAAAAATAATATCTTTTATTCAAATAAATTACCTTAACGGCAAAAAAAATATTGTTTGAAACTATTTATTTTATATAAAGTTGGTACAGTTGCAGATAAAGTAGCAGTAGATTTTCGTCAAAATTGTATTACAAAACTGTAAATTATCAACATCATGATGTTGTAAACATATAAAAGCAAAATTTAATGGCCTGTAGTAGCAAATACGTTAAACATATTCTACAAGTACAGAAATTGCCGTGAAGATGGCGGTTTTCCTATTTCACTACACTAACTTTCCATAATCGATATAACTTTTCTACATGGCAGACATAGTTATCAAATATTTATCCATTACTTGCCAGATAAATATTTCTTAGCAACTATTATGACAACAGTTTGTAGCTTTTCAATTTCATGTATAGCAAAAACTTCTGATCCTCTTTCTTCGATTACATACATCCAGTGCGTGTAGTGCTTAAAGTTTCATTTAGGACCGCAGATAAGTACCATCGAAGACAAAGTCTTGTCTCAAATTAAACACAGCTCTTTTGTATGATTTATTTGTCGAGCAGTTTAAGAGTGTTTCGGATTCAAAGTAAAATTCAGTATAAAGATAAATCATCACGATAACACAACATATTTGCAAATAAACGACAAGCATGAAGTTTTAAATGTCAATTGCTAATAAAACATCCTCTGGTATTGACGAAATTCCTTGTCGGGTTCTGGGTTCGCTGCTGAGTTTATATCATCGCCATTGTCATTCATGATTAATCAGTCATTTTTACAGGGCGTTTTTTCCAGCGCTGCTTAAGATAACTAAAGCTAAAGTGAAACCGGTCTACAAAAAGGGGGATAAACATCTTGTGTCAAATTATAGACCAATATCTATTTTATCATGTTGTCAAAAATATTTGAAAAAATTGTGTTCCTAAGAATGATGTCTTTTGTCAATAAATTCAAATTATTAGCCCAGAGCCAGTTTGGGTCTGTTAACATTAGATCTACGCAAGATGCTCTTTTTGAGGCGTTGGATCACATTTACGATCTTCTTGACAGCGGGGCTCTGGTCGGCGGTCTATTTTTTGATTTGACTCAAGCATTTGTCCTGCATGTGCTCCTGCTCCATAAGTTATCACTCTATGGTATTAGAGAACGTTGTTTGCAGTGGATTGCATCTTACTTAAATGGTCGTACCCAGGTTGTGTCCGTTAGATGTGGTGACGGGACTGCTTGCTCCTCTGCTGCTGAAGTTTTGCAGGGCGTGCCGTAGAGATCCGTCTTGGGACCTCTCTTATTTGTATTATTCGTGAATGACCTTCATCTTTCTTTACAAAAAATGTTATAGTATCGGGTCATAGTAATAAGGATGTGTTCTGCACAGGCTCAATTTACGCTGACAATGTGTTTTCGTGGTGTAATCGTAATAATTTAATTATTAATAAATCTAAAACTGTTTTACTGCCTCTTATAACTGTAAGGCGTCAAATTGATAGTTCGTTTACATGGTGAATCAATTCCTGTGATGTCACATACTGAGTTTTTAGGCTGCCATGTTCGTCGAATTATGTTTTGTTCAAACTCAGTTGTTGCGTTAATATTGAAACGTTATTGATGTTTCAACAGGCGCATATTTAATCTAGGCTAAGGTATGGTATTATATTCTGGGGTCAGTCATCTCACTTTTTACGTTGTTTTATTATTTAAAACCGAATTGTTGATACTATGTTTCATCTGAATAGGACTACCTCCTACCTATCTGTTTTTAAGGCTAATGGTTTAATGTTATTGCCTTCGTTATTCTTATATGAATGTGCTGTTTGCTAAAAAGCGCCATTCTTACTTTACTTTAAATGAAGACATAAATACCACGTATGGCACTAGAAATAAAAAGCATTATTCAATTCGAACTCATAGAACCGCTTTGTATGAGATAAATCCAAGGTATATTTACATTAAAGTATTTAATAAATTACCGTCAGACTTGAGGTCATTGAGAATGTCTCAATTTAAAAGAGCTGCGAAAGATTATTTTACCCAGAATTGTATTTATAGCATCTCTGACTATCTCGGCTAGGACTGTATGGTTGCTTGGTATCTTGACTCTGCTCTACTGAGTTTTGTATTTGTGTTTCTGTATACCAATTGTATTTTTACTTACTATTTTTTTTTTATCGATGTACTTATATTTATGACGAAGCTTATATATTTGCAATCAAATGGCTAATTAAGAATTATTATTATTATTATTATTATTATTATTTATTATTATTATTATTATTTTATTATTATTATTATTATTATTATTATTATTATTATTATACTATTATTATTATTATTATTAGAGAAATATTGAAATGCTGAAGAAACTCCTATCTCTATTTATGTCGAACGTGAGTCAAGATTTTTGTCTTTGATAGTACATATACCGTAGATGACCATTGTACTAAATACTCATTTGTACCTACCAACAAGATAAGCTTGGTTTAATTTGAATATACACTTTGAAAGTGATTAAGACATAATTTGAAATTTACAATTTTTTAAATTGATTTTATTTTCAAATATAAAAATTAAATGTTCAGTTATTTTGCGCATCTGTCATCGTGTAACACAATAACGTTAAGTCATGTTTTGTTTCATATGTTGAAGGATTCTAC
The DNA here is from genome assembly GCA_004143645.1 of Protaetia brevitarsis. Classification (NCBI taxonomy): domain Eukaryota; kingdom Metazoa; phylum Arthropoda; class Insecta; order Coleoptera; family Scarabaeidae; genus Protaetia; species Protaetia brevitarsis. The sequence continues at coordinate 10,036 of RXPK01001630.1, forward strand.
CCTATTTTAACAACAATTTTAAAATCTATTCTGTCAGATTAAAAATATACAATCTCCTTTTAAAAAATAAATAAATGCTGTAATAACTGATGGTGAAGTAAATTAAATGGAATATTGGACATGTGTATAGGTATGGCAATAGTTTAATTATTTATATCTCCTACAAATTTGGCAAAAACACATTTAAAAAAATAGTTATTTGTACCACTAGGCTATAAACTATAGTTTATAAATACGATTTGTAACCGACAAACCTTAATTTTGTTGAAAATTCTGAAAAGAATGGATGCTAAGGAGTTTACAGTACAGGTTGGCAAGCACAAAGAAAGAACTTTAACAAAAACTAATTGTTTATTTCAACCAGACATGTTACATTAAGTTCACAATTTATTATAGCTTAAATGTTTGAAACTGCAAATATTGAATAACAATTCAATTTGTCAATGCAGACTTAAGAAAGAGGGACAGAAGAAATAGTACAACGCAAATGAGTAAGAAATTAAACAAGACAAATGAATTGATGAAATTAGAGAGTATAGAGAGTAGAGTATATGGAGAAAATTGTAGATTCTGATGTATTTCCAATTTTCTGAATTAAATTATTAGATACACGTTGCATGATTACAAATGGTTCGCTACGACACAAATTACCTCCTACGAAGAATAACTAGTAACAATTAATGTTTATATATGGCACAAGATAACAGTACCAATTAATTCTAAGATATATTTAATAGATAGCATCTTTCTAGACGTTTATAATAGCAACGGTAGATTAAACAGTTGTAACAGTTCGCGTGACACATTAATTAAAACTTAAAAAAAAGAGTTCGTTAGCGTAAGACAAGGAGTCCAAAACGGTGATCGATTTTTTATGTAAGTGAAACTTAACTGATTTACAGTAGATTATAGTGATTACAAACCCACGCGGCACGCTAGGTAGATTCACTCATATGCAGTAGCTACCACGCCCAGAGTTCGTATCATGTTAACATAGGTAACGTGAAGCGATAACAGCGTTATGTGTTAATAAGTAATTACATCGCCGTTAAGCAAAAATTTGACGTTTATTTTAGTTAATACGAGCGTCTGTGGAACTACCTACTTATAATGACGCGAAAAGAGGCAGTTCAATGATGCTTTAATAGCAGCTGAGATATGATTACTAAGATTATACAGTTTTCAAGACCACTAGTTAAGTAAATCTGTGTACGTATTGAAAAGGAAAGATATAGCTATACATTATTTGATGGAGCAGTAAATAGTAGAAAATAGAATTAAGCAACCGCGTGTGTAAAATAGGAATTTTTTTACTTTACTTTTATTTATTGTCATTATGTCCTTCTCTTACAGCCAGAAAGTTTCATGTTTTTGAAGTAGGTATTTAATGTTTCTAAGCCAAAAAGTATAGTGATGGAGTCTTTCATTACGACATGACAAAATAAAATTGGTATAGGGTATATGGTAATATAATTGGTATTATAAGAAATTATACCATAAATTTTTATATGATTTTAGTCAAGTCACAATTCGGCAAATAACTAGGCTTTCGAAAAATTAACAGATATGTAGATGGCCTATACAACAAAGTTATAATGAAGGGTACGTTCTTTATCAGCACACCCTGATTCTACAGAGACAGATTTAAAAAATAATAATATGTAAGAAAAAAAATACAGAAAGAATATGATGTCCACATAACATGGGTTACAAATAATATATTTATCACATTTAGCACTCCTACGTTAATAACGGTAAAGATTTTCTAGGCAGGGAAAAATGTCACTAAAGGTTGGCACACTACATTCGACATGACAGATGTGTAATAAATTGTCATTAAACTACTGTGCAATCTTACTAAGATGAACTGGTGTCTCCATTGCACTTATTATTGATAAATAGACATTAAACTAGAAAGAAAATTACAGAAAAATACTTATTCCCGGAAAGGACAAAATGTCAACTCTCTAGCGTCAAAATTTCTTTTCTATTTTCAACTCAAAATTAAGATTTGTCAGCTCACAGATAGTGTGTATCACACGGCCAGATACTCTTTTGCGAGTATTCGTACTTGTGTACTACACAAACCGTACCCATACTCGCAAAACTGTAGTTTCTGGCCTAGTGATACAAATAACTACTTTTTAAATTCATATTTATATTTAAGTTATCCATGGAATTAAAAATTCAGTACTTGAGTTAAGCTGTGAGAATTAATCTTCTAAACGTCCAAATATTAATAAAGGTTCAATTAACTGAAAAAGAACGTATTGAAATTCTAATGATGATTGGGTTTGGTGACCGCGTTAGAACGTATGAAGAAGTATGCGATTTATTTAATAATTTGCAACAAGATTGGCATCCAATAACATGACGTGTAGTTGGTAAAACTTTAAAAAGGTTTAACTTAACCAAAAGTGTTAGAAATTTACTGCAAAGCGGACGACTAAAAGATGCGACTAATGAAGTTATTGCTCAAGATATTGCTATAGCATTAAAGGAATTTCCACAAACTTACTACATCCCTTGACCCTCGTACTGAACTATTAATGATATAAGTTATCGGCCAGAATATTGGAGCGCGAAAAATATCATTCATATATACCACAATTAGTGGAATAATTATTGAACGGGGATTTGGACAATAGAATAGAAATCTCGGAAAGAGTGAGGGAAATTTGCAACAATGAGCAATATTTTACATATAATTTGTTATGTTTCGACGAGGCTACGTTTTGTTTGAATGGTACCGTTAATCGCCATAATTGTCGATATTGATCAATAGATAAACCTCATTAGATCCTGAAAACGCATTCACAACATCCCCAAAAAATAAATGTTTGTACTGGTATTTTTAGGAACAGTATATTATTGGTTCTTTTTTCGTGGTACACCAAATGGACAAAGATCTCTCTTTATTCTTGTTGTTATTAATATAGGGGTGCTAATCAATACTGTACTGCTGAAGCAGAGTCCTATTGGACCTTGTAAAAACATACTGGATGTTTCATTTAAAAAGAGAAAGGCTAATATCATTTCCGGCTAAATGGATATCAGATGATATGTAATAATAGACATTCCATTAGACAAACTTCTCCTAGACCCCTCACCACAAACTGCACTAAACTGGACGTACGTTTCGATAGCAAAGCTGTTATCATTAGCAGAAACACTTTGCTATCGAAACGTACGTCCAGTTTAGTGCAGTTTGTGGTGAGGGGTCTAAGTTTGAGAATTACCAGTACCACAGTTTGGAGTATTTTTATCATACTCCATTAGAAACATTTGGGAAGTATTTCCGCCTGTTGCTATAAACTTACAACTTGAGTGCATTTTCCCATGACTGAGTTTAGCAGTATGACTAAAATTTTTGTTCTTGTGTATGGATTATTAAAATTTGTATACAATATGTTACAATAATGTAATTTTCGGTCAGAGCAAAAACAATGAGTAGAAAATGCCAATCGGATAATTCGCGTAACGTGACCACTAATGTGGTGCCAAATTTAAAAAACATGTCATAAATCGGCTAAAAGTGAGATTAGATGACATGATATCCAAAATGTTATTTGAAGAAGTTCCTCAGAAGTTAATTTTTAGGCTTCTTCAAATTTTTGTAAACATCAAATATTTCTTGAATAAATTTCAAATTTCGTTTTTTTTTTCTTTTTTAATAGCTAAAGTGGATCTCTGAATTTGATTGCTACTTAAACAATTCTTGCATAACTAACAGAATAAAATTAACCAATGGGTTTTTGGTGAGAGTTGGTGTTGCAAGACCAATCTCTTCATTCCTCTATTCCTGCTCCATTACACCAGGCCGTTCATTCCTATTTCTTTTAAAAATTTTAGGTAAAAACGAAACCATCGTAGCACTATAATAAACAAAATGAAGAATATTTAGTGTTCGATATTTTTATCGACCCAATCAAAAATGAAAACCAAAGTATCTGTTTAAAATATCTGGAATCTCCAGAGGACCCAAATTAAGCAGTTATTCCTCTTCAGTTTCATATGCTCTCAGGTATAGCGTTCTTTACACAGTGTTACACAATTTGAAAAAATGTGGATATATAGATTTGCTATTTACAAAATTTACATTCTGCTTCCTATGCTATTCCAAATCTACTCAGATGCTTTTAGCAATTTGTAACAATCCTAGCATCCTGGTATCCTGTACTAATCTTCACAGGTCTCCGACGGGTTGATCCACGTAATTCTCTGGGGTTGTTTTTATTTTGCAAAAAATTGTCTTTTTGCGTCCAAAGCTCTGTCATCTCATTGCACAGTTTGCAGTTGGTATCTCTAGTGTTGATCCGAATTTTTTGTTCTTTCAGGGTACAGCAGCCTCTAAGAAGGTCTGTTACCTGACCTGTCACGATGCGAGGATGATTCTTACTGATGTGCAGTAGCTCTTCATTTTTCTTTGATCGTCTCTTAATAAAGCTCTTCCATCGATTTGCCTGGTTGTACTGTTCCAGTGTTGTTTATGTTTTTCTCTGATACAACTCTTTACCTGCTCTCGCGCTGTGTTTTAGACATTCCTAGGACAGGTTTTAAGCCTACATATGAAGCTGATGATTCCTTTCTTGCAAACTCATAGGCCTTTTGGTTTCCTTCAGGTATCCAATGTCCGGCACCCACAGTAATATGACTTTATTGCGATCTGTGAGGCTGTTCAATTCTCGAATACATTCCCAAACCAGTTTTGATTGTATCATGGGGTTTACTAGTGCTCTCAGTGTCGTCCGGCTGTCTGTTTCAATATAGATCCGTTTATTTTTGTAAGCTGTCTGATTGATTTTTGTTGCGCAATACAATATTGTGGTATAGATATTTATTATTTATTAGTCTTAAATATGTATGTATATATACATGACTTTATGCACGCCTTTGTTTAGTCTTAGTTTTTTTATGTATTTTCGACGTGTTCTATATTATATGTACCAAGGAACGAATAAACTAACTAACTAACTAATGCGTATGCCTGCATTTTAAAAATCGTGGCATATTTTGCTAATTGAAAAGAGGTCATTGTGTTAATATCCCACTGTAGATTGCAACTCCAGTTCTTAATTGTTGTTTCTGTTGTTGGATTGATTCCAACTTATTCGATCCGCGATTTCCACCTCAAAATTTCTATTAAGAGAATATATCGAAATTACGTCATCTGATTTCATTCCTCAAAACGTTGCCGTCTAGATGATAAACAATATTGTTGTATCACAATTCTGCATATATACCACTTGGTAGTTCTTACAATCGGAAATGCGCTATTCTTGCTTAATCGGCAAGAGTAAGACCAAATATATCACCAAATGGAGAACAAGGAGGGCATTTTATTTATTTATGAGGCATTCCATTGCTGCTGTAGGATTACTGCTCATTGCTGCTGTTATTTGTAAACACGCAAGTCTCTGTATCTTGGTAAGATCTGTTATAACAGTTCGCTACTGCAACTTTGTCGACTATACCAGAGATGCATAAGTATGCATTGGTATGACCACCGTGATGTAATTTCAGTATGTATGTTATTTGATCTTAGCCTCATGTTTTTTCAGAGGCTTTTCTAGCCAACGTCCCTGTTAATATTGTGTATTGTTTTAGCTAGAGTTGATGCCTTCTATAATTAATTTCCGTTTATAGGTTGTAAAATAGTTTTAATTATCTTTAGGATATATCAATGTAACGAATCGTCCAAAATTTTACCACTCTAGATGGGAACTTTTCATTTTTGTTGGTTTAGTTGGCATTTTCAATGCAGTAGTAGGTTTTTTACTTAATACCGGGTATGTTAGGGCTGTCTTAATTATTCGGTGAGTCAATAATGCGCCGTTAAATAAGCGCTTTGACAAAGTTTAATAGTAGGAAAAGTATCTGCAAATACCATAAAACAGGGTAAAATAACTTTTGAAAAGGCATGTGCTTATTTCATGTTTAGTTTTGTTCACATTCTGCAACTGCGTACGTGGTTATTCCCTCTTATGGCCAGGCTATGACTGTAAAAATAGAAGACTTTCGAAATACAATAACATAAAATCTGACGGCGGTAACGAATACGTGAAATATTTATTTCTGTACGTGAGCTTTGATTTCGTTTTGTCGAACTAAATAACAATTGGAGAACATATAATAGCCGCGAGGTATAATGTATCATGTGCCCACAAGTATAATCACCGAACAAGCAAAGGTGAAGGTGCGCCAGCGTGTAGGCTGCAACTTAAAGCATTGAGACGGGGTCAGCTGCAGTGCGGGTGGATTCAACGCCGACTTGTAAAACATAATATTCAAAAAATATCATCGAATATAAAACAGTAATCTTGCAGTAGCACGTGCCACAAAAATTATTTTACACAAAAAGAATTCCTATGGTTTTATTCAATGTAGCATCGATTTGAAGGTATCAATAGAAGCTCAAGTAATAAAAAATTAATTATTAAATTCCTTAAGACATTAAGACAATTTCCAAAATAACTTAAAAATCCAATAAATTAGTCTACAAAAATATTGGTGTGAATGATTCTAAATAATAAAGAAAAGATTTGCATAATGTATTTGAGTAGTATACATATACACTGTGTATCCGGATGGACTGAACAAGAAAGTATTTTTTTTTTATTTGGAACTTGACACAAAAATGTCATTCTTAAAAAAAAATTAAACTTGTCCGAAAACCACCAATTCTGAAACAAAAATCTAAATATTCTTTTTAACAGCTGAGAAAATTACAAAAAATATACTTGAGCTAAAGAAAAAAAAAACAGTTTATTTTATTCAATATGGTATGGCATGTACAAATTCTTTATAAACATTGTGGATCATATCTTCGGTGACAGAATTTACCGCTTCCGTAATTTTTTGTTTTAAAATTACGATATTGTTATCTAAAAAATATAAACCTGCTATAAAAAGAAATCTAATGAGCTTAAGAGAGCTTATGAGAACGAGCTGGCCAATTAACGGGTCTATAACGACCTATACATCTGTTTCCAAAATTTTCTTGCAATTTTTTATCAACACTGTTGAGTAAGCAGGGCATCCATCTTGATGGAGAAATACACTTTCAAAATAAGGATCATCTTTTACTGCAGACAACAAAAAATCAAGCAACTCCAAATACAAATTGATTCACGTTTTCATTAACAAAAATATGGACTAATGATTTTACTATACATAACACCACAGCATACATTAACCTTTTTGTAATACTGACTTCTAGTTGCAATCTTGAAATGAAAATGAAAAGATTTTCTCTCGACAGAAATCTACAGTTTTGCTTTGCAACTTTCTCTCTCATTGGTTGTAAATGTCGATTCATCCGAAAAAATTATGTTTTTGCAGAAATTTTGATTTACAGACTGATTTTCTTCTACCCTTAAGCAAAAATGTAAACGAAGTATCTTCATCATTTCTTAATTCATGTACAAAAATCGGTTTGTAAGATTTAATTGTGTTTTTCTTAAAAATTCTTTGTAAATATGGTTTGCTAATTAATTGATTTAATTATGCAGATCTTTTTCGTAAGAATAATTTTGGATTTGTTTCTATAGAATCTAGAACCAGTATTATTGCAGCATCTTCTTCATCGTGTACCCTTTTCTTTTCTTGATGTCGTGTAACCTACCTGTACTTTCAAATTTGTCTACCAAATTTCATAAAGCATTAACACACACTTAAACGTTAACAAACTTCTGTTGAATTTTTTGAATTGCAAAGTTATAAGAAACCTCGTCAGTTCCATAACATTGTAGGTATACTCTCTGTTCTAGAGTTAGTATTACTATTAAGTAGGCCTCACAGTAAAGATTTAAAAATACGTTATGACATTGACAAATAACGCGTAAATTGATTTACTTATTAGGTTATCATGGAAAATAACCAGATAAATGATGATTTAAAAACATGAAACATTATTTTGCTGAATTTTTCTGTTTTTGTAATTTTTTCAGCTGCTAAAACGAATATTTAGATTTTTGTTTCAGAATGGGTGATTTTTAGACAAGCAAAAAAATTATAAAGAATTACACTTTTGCGTTAAGTTTCAAATACTTTTTTCCCTCTGGTTCAGTCCATCCGCGGACACACTATATATATATATTATAATATTTGAAAAGGAGTACCGACCGGAACTTCGTTGAGGAATAAACTAAGCTATATGGGTAATACGGTCTTTAAAATAAAACTGCTAAATAACCTCAATATTTCGTCATATATTTATGACTTCATCCGGAGGACATCTACAATATTACAAAGAATATGAACCAATAGTAATGAAATATTTAAAATAATACTTACAAAGTTCAAATATAATAATCAAATTATACGTATTTTAAATTTAGAATTTTTTAAAAGTCAAAAAACATTTTTGTAAACAAGGTAATGTTACTATGTATTTTTTAAAATGTTGCAATAAATATGGTTGAGTTGATTTGTGTCTGTTTTGAAATTAATTGAATTTTGATTACTGTTAACATGAACCATTTCTAGAAATAACCGCTTTTTGTAATTACTTTCAACATCAACATTTTAAAAAATACATAGTAACATTACCTTGCTTACAAAAATGTTTTTTGACTTTTAAAAAATTCTAAATTTAAAGTACGTATAATTTGATTATTATATTTGAACTTTGTAAGTATTATTTTAAATATTTCATTACTATTGGTTCATATTCTTTGTAATATTGTAGATGTCCTCCTGATGAAGTCATAAATATATGACGAAATATTGAGGTTATTTAGCAGTTTTATTTTAAAGACCGTATTAACCATATAGCTTAGTTTATATATGTATATATATGTATATTTAAATCCAAACCATCATAATTTATATTTTCATATTCCTGCTATGTTTTACAAATATCGTTTAGTAATAAATCATACACTCGTATATAATCTCACTCTCAACTTTCTGCACAGTTCGAAGAATGGATTATTTTTTTTTAATATAGAGTTCATGTATATAGGTCATGCTGTTTTTTTATGTAAAATATATACATGATCCAAAATGTAAAACATAGAGTACTTTTTAATAAAGCTTAATGAAGGAATTCACTCTATTATAATTAAGTATGAATATGTATAGAGTTAAATTTACCAGATTAACTTTTATTGACTCTTTTTCTTTCGCATTTACAGTACACTTTTATATGATATATGCCGGTAACAAAGTATATTTACGGTTGCTTGCACTAAAATAAGAAAAATATGAAATGCAATTAAAGTAAGAACTAGATTTACCCCAAAAAATCTTTAGTATTTTACAAGCAACAAGCAGAATAATATAAAAATACCCATGGTGAATCTTAATGGATCAACTTACGATATCCACTAAACTATGATTGACTTATGTGTATAAACAAACATATTAAACATGATTTTCCATTCCTAAATTTTAATTATATGTTTTAGCTCAACCCAGTGTATGACATTTATTTGTGTAAATAACAGCAATGAGGATACACTCACTAGGAATGGCCACGATCCGTCAATATTGCACAACCATGATACATAGAAAAGATTAATTGTAAAATAAATTATTATTAAAATTGTAGTTTCTTAATATAGACGCTATCTAGCCGTGTAAACTATGCTAAAAACATTATCTTTGTAAGTGTTTTCTGCAAAATTTTGTAGAAATTATCGTGAGGATTTTCTTGAATTTTATTTGAAAAGCTAGATATTTTACGCAGTTGTTCGGAGCTTATAAGGAAGCTTTGCAATGATTTTGTACTATATTGCGGTGAAAATTCATTCATTTGAATTATACAATATGTTAACATTTATATTGAAATTTGAGTAAAATAGTTGAACTTAACTGTGCAAGTGGTGCATTTTCTTTATGGCAGTACCAGAAAGTGATGTTTGAAGATGGAACTTAAAACATCTGGACATACGACGAATTTGATGAGGAATCTAAATAGACTTCACAAAGTCGTAATGGCAACCAAATAAAGTGATGAACATTTACGAAGAGCAAAAAAAACTGTAAAGGTGTCTTTAGATAGGAACATCCTGAAACTCACTCACACACTCAGCAAGAATCTGAAGAAAGTCGCCCTTTATCAAGTTTCACTTTGTCCTACTACGCGTCAAACTCAAACGCTAATTAAACAGTTTTCAAAACATTATTTCTGTTGGAGAAGTTGGTGAAAAATTAGAGACGATAATATTTACTTATTGCCCCTCAACGCAAAGTACGTAGCCGACAAACTGTTGCCAGGAGATTGGACATCAAATTAGAATCTCTAGTAACAGCTGTTAAGGATACGTCAAAAGTACTACCATTACTGCGGATATTTGCAGTGTTAAAAATGCAAATAAGAAATTTTCTGGGAGTCACACTATACACAGAAAAAAAAAATTACAGTAATATTACTGGTTATTTTACGCCAGGGAGACAGCTGTAAAAATACAACCGTGAATTGTAAAATTACGAGGAGTCTGTAAAATTACAACACTACATGTATTTACAAATACACTAATTATGTAATACCGTACCGTTATGAAGACGAACAGACCTACAGCGCTATGATGTGTTTTTTACTGTTATATTACTGTAAATTTGTAAATGAAAGAGATATTCACCCTTACAAAAAAATGTAAAGTTACAGGCTAAGTACCTCATTATTTCACATCATCTGTTTATAATTTTACAGTAAGATGCGCGTACTTCAAAATTGAAAATTAATAGTTAATTCATGTTACGTATAGAAGGGAATGCCAAATTAAACAAATAGTTTATTTCTTTCACAACGTTTAATTTATTTACACTAACACATTAATTATAGCATAAGTTATAGATTTATGCATATATTAATAAAACAATAAACTAGCTAAATAAACATAAAGTACAATAAATGAAATGAAGATGTGATTGTTATATTATTTTTAAAAAGTTTGTAGTTGATTAATAAAGTTTATTATTTTTTGTAGAGCTGGTTATAGTGCTTTTTCTCAATAAATCTTTAAAAAATAGGACTGTAAACATTCTAATGTTACTGATACAGCTTTTGGATATTGGATTGGATATTTAAAATAAAATAAAATGCGAAGGTAATGGCCAGTGCTTCAGGAAAATTTACTACAGATGTCACCAAGGCTTTTTCGAAGTATATATGATATAGTGGATTTTCACTATCTGAAACAGGAGAAATGTGTATAAACATTTTTTGAAATTTTGTAAGGAAAAATATGAGAATGCTTACCAAAAGGTCACAATAATTGGGGCTATAAGCCTTTTATATCCTTTGAACTAATATCTTAGACTTAGTTTAATTTTAACACAGCGGAAAGTGTTATTAATTTTTAAGATTAAACCAAGTTGAAGATGTTGTTGAATGAGCCTTAAACCATTAATTTTTTGCAAATTATTTATAAAACTCAATATGTAACGATTAAAATACATATTTGAAAACAAAACCTTGTGTATTTCTGTGAAATTTCATGTGTTTTTCATAACTTTTGACACAATCAAAGTTAACTGACGTGCAAATTATACATGAATAACTTATTGTTTAAGTAAGATACAACAGATAAGCAAAAATAATTTTAGGTTATGTACCTATGCATATATAAAATACACGGTATACAATACCATATGCGGATTTGCTCAACGTTTAGCACAGAATAAAAATGATAAAGTATGATATCACCTACCTCTTACAAATTTTTTATTGTTGTTAAATCACACACAACAAATAACTGTGAACCTGCTGCGAACCATCTGCGAACGCTGCGAACAAAGGGCGCAAGCCGACAAAAAAAAAAACGCGGCAAACTATACTTCGTTCGTATATATTCGGCTACTATCGATATCCGAAATTCAAATTTTAAGTTAACTAAACTGTAAAATTACAATCATTACGTGTTTTTACAGATGCACTGTTATTGAATATCAATAAGTAATGTAAAATTACACTTTTCCTGAAAAAATACAAACGTGATGCTTTCTTACATCAAAGAAACTGTAACAATTTCTTTACAGTTCTACTGCTGTAATGAATTACATAAAAATTACTGTAATTTTACATATATTTTTTTGTGTGTACAAAAATGTAGGAAAAAATACCTTTTGTGAAGAAGTATTCCTATGATCCGCTGTAAAATTCGCAAAGTTTTTGTACTATGGAAACTCCTAGAACAGTGATAACCAATTTACGGGCTAAATTCGGCCTTCAGGCGACCCAAGGGCAATTAGAAAAATGACTACGCAGTTAAAAGTTTCTGTAATAATGCAGTAATAATCCTGTTTTATTTTACAGTATTATAACTGTAAGGAAATTTTTACAGGAAAATTACTGAGCTTTATAGTTTCTCAGTAAATAAGCAAACAATTAATGTAAAAGTCAAAAACATTGATGTACATTTCTGACAGCGTTTAAATATATCAGAAATGATCCTTAAATTTACAGCGATCATACTGTGATATTAAGGGTAAGTGGGGTTAACATGATGACGCGATACTGTAAATTTATAGTTCTACTGAAATTTTCACTCTCATCTGTAAAATTACAGTAGTTTTCCTGGCGGACAATTACCAGGAATACTACTGTGTAATTTTTTTACTGTGTACCAGTGACGCGAATTACAATTAATTGAAATACATTGGAGCACTGGACTCAAACAAGCTTTTTTCTTTAAAAAATATAAGATTGATTTTTATAGATCACTACAGAAGAAAAACAACATACTCAAACATGGTACAGACTGGTATTTGTGCTCAAAACTTGGTGACAAAGTTTTATTTAAAAAGAAATTTTAATATTTTTTTTTTGGGTTTTTATGTCTCATATTTATTTATTAATAAAAAAATGTAATGGTTTATTTAAAACTAGTATAGCTGAGGGTTATATAACTATTCTCAATAAATTACATGACTAGATATTTTTTTTTGACGTATTGATGCAAAATAAAAGAAGCATAAGTAGATCAATTTTTAATGGCAAAATTGTACAGAAGAGGTAACAGTATGTCAAAGAACTAGATTCATAAGTGCAGTTTTATCAGACGAGCCTAGAAAGCCTTATAAATGTGTTCTTTATGTTATTTTCTTTCTAATGTGCACGTTGATCACCCATTTTTAACTTAAGATATTCCGGTAAAAGTTCCTTTATTTCTTTAATGCGTTTACAACTCATAAACATTTTCCGTGAAGTCTTTTTATAGCTTTATTGTAACATCCCATTAGAAAAATATTATTATGTTCTTATCCTCATTACTATCTTCCTCGAACGAACCAGCATCCGACTCCAAATATTCTTTCTTTCAAATTGTCAACCTTCTCCTTTTTTTGCGGCAAATGTTACTTAAATACGAAATTGAAGTTTGCAAGAGCTTATTACATGTCTTCATTATATTCAGTCTTCGGAAAATTTCTAGAGAAACTTCTCTGTATCGCCGAAAATACTTATTCTGACGTCTGCAGCCTCCTCTGACAAATGACCAATCGGGAGCAAAATGTACCTTCTTGGTGTGTGAATTTAAATTTTACATAAGCTCTTTTGGTTGATGTAGGTTGCCAGGAATCTAAATTTATCTAATGTCCATATTATACGAAGAAAAAATCTGAATATTTGTTTTAAATCCTGAACATAACGTTTCTAACTCAATTTTAAATATCTGGATCAATTAGAAACCGATCTCGATGGCTTCAGCCATCCCTTTTTTATTATCACTGTGAAATCTGCGAGACCTTTTAGTGTTGTCGTAGCCAAGTTTTGGTTCATTCCCTAAACAAATTCTGTATGCTTTTTTGACAACCTATGTTTTCGTATTATTGCTTTTTATTCTTGCCTTTGGCAATCCTTCATCTTTTCACAAAGCCCTCTATATCATTAGACACGAGTCTTTTTGTTTGTAGATATTTTTACAACTGTTTATAATATCTATTCCTTAATTAGTGGAGCATTCGTTCCGAGAAAACGATACATTCTAATTGTCTTTACTTTTTTTTACTAAATCGTTAAATATTTCAGCAAATAGCCTGTCTGTGTATCGTTTGTGCTGCATTGCATGTATTGTCAAGTGGAAAATGCAACTAAATCGCCAGAAACTGTGGGAAAACAAAAAAATAATATTAAAAACAGGCAATAGCCTCCTCATCGACTTATTTTTCTAAGTGAAAATTGGAAAAAACTTTTTAAAAAGAAGAGACTATAAGAATTTTAGATCCTATAGTATAATATACCGAATATAACTCTAAATGTCTACAAATCACTAGAATTTGCTTAAAAACGTCAATTATTACAGAAAGAAAAATTCAATGGAGTTTGTAGAGTGTAGTACAAGTTATAAATTAAGTCAAAATAAGTAAGTAAAAGTAATTATGTGTGCATCCCTTAGTCCTGACCTATTCATAATGATTTTTTCCAAAAAAAAGCCCTTCAACCAAAAGGAAATTAACCAAAATAAATTTCTTTTAACGACGAGTATCCAAGAAGAAACACAAACATATGAAGCAGTTGCAAAGTTCCAACTAGAACTTCTCTAGTCAGAACAATTGTATGGGTCGAAGGATCTGCTATGTGACATAATATTAATATACTTATAATTATAACATATAAATTAGACTAATACTTACAACCATCTTACATACGAGCCAAAATTACTTATTGGAGACGTCAAACATTATCAAAAAATTGCAGTAATCACCGTCGACAACTACTATAACATACTACGAACCCAAATAATATATCACACTACCAGGTTACTGAAAGTTTTTTTTTAAATTTATTTACTCAAAAACTGTAAACATTATTTAAAACTTTCTGAGATTCTATATTATATACAGAGTGAGTCAGTAGTCCGATATCGATCGATATTGACTTTAACATTTCTCATTAAAGATTTTTCAATGTGGCATCCTACACGTTCTAAAAATATTTTCGCGTTCACAAGGTGTATTAATTTTCCAGGACCGTACTCAACTTAATTTTTTCAAATGAAACCATACTTATTTTCACGTGTATGTTTCACATAAAATGTTCAAAATACACGTGTTCATTTACATTTTTTTTCCGGCATTTTCAGTAACAATTAAACTCTAAAATTTACTGAGTACCTTAGGAAAGCTTAGATCCTTCTTATGACTTGAATGTTATTTGATAAAATTATACGGGGTGGTCTCCAGAAGCAATCAATTTCTGTAATATTTGAACGGCTTTTACTTTGTTATTTTAAATTGCACACCATATATTTTTTTTTTTCATCATATGCACTTTTTTATGATATTTCATTTTTGTTAGGAGTAGAGTATATCTAAAACTTATACTTTCTGAGATAATTCAACATTTTTAGAAATTATCACACAAATGAGATATTTATTCATAAAAAGTAAGCTGTGGAACGATTATAATAACTAAAATAATATTAGTGTAGACAAAAATGTGTCGCAAAATAGGAAACAACTTTTCTAGACTTTTACCTGTCAAAAGCAATATAGTAATTTAATAAAATTAAATAACATATAACAGAAACAAAATTACATTAAATGTTCGATATAGCCCCCTTCTTGTTTAACACAAACTCGCAATCGCGTTAAAAATGATTCATTAACATATTGCCATTTATTGTGCGAAATGCGTCACGTATCCGATGCATCATGATTGCTTTTGTTCTTGGTGGTTCTTGGTAAACTAAATTTTTCACATATCCCCATAGAAAGATATCTAATTTTCTTAATTCTGGAAACCGTAGTGGCCTCTTTGCTGGACTTTCTGTGCCTATCCACCTACCCATAAAAATTCTTTCTAAATATCTCCTACCTCCTAACTACTCTGCTATAATGGGCTGGGGTACCATCGTGTTGACACCAAATTCTCTGCCTTACATTAAGTGGAACATCTTTTAATTAAATCGGTAATTGATTTTCCAAAAGATTTATATAAGGTTCCCCGTCAACGTTCCCTTTAAAAAAATTGGTCCATTCAAGTAAGATCCCACCATTCCTGCCCAAACATTTATAGACCATCGATGTTGGTGATCTAATGGTCTTATGAAATGGGGACTTGCTGTGTCATAATAATTAAAATTATAGCGGTTTACATAGCCATTTTTGTGAAAGGTTGCCTCATCAGTAAATAACAGATAATTAAAAAAAGTATTTTCTTGGCGAAATTTTTCTAAGGCTCATTCCGCAAATTCTAAACATTTTTGAAAATTATCGGCATCAAGTTTTTGAACCATTGAATATGAAATGGATGAAATTGTTTGTGCAAAGTTCTCGATATTGAAGTTTGGCTGATGCCCAGGTCATTACTTATTGTACATGTGCTTGCATGAGGATTTTGCACCACACTTAATAGTATAGCAGAGTCATTTTCTTCATGATAATACGCTTCTCGCGTTCTTTTTTTCTCGTATTTAATTTCTCCTGTACGTTCAAACCTTTCTCGAAGTCTATCAAACGCCAGAGCGATGGGATGTCTGCGATTAGGAAATCGTTGACCGTAAATTCGGGAAGCAGGCTCCACATGATTGAAGTTTAATTAACACTAAATAAAGAAAATTCTACTAACACAGCGTGTTTGACAGTTTGGTAATGTCATAAAAAATAGTTTTACCGCCTACCTTTTATGAATAAATGTTATTTGTGGGACAATTTGTAAAAATGTCAAATTATTTCAGAAAGTATAAGTTTTAGATATACCCTACTGCTAACAAAAATGAAAGATCATAAAAAAGTGCATATGATGAAATAAAAATATAGGGTGTTCAATTTAAAATTACAAACTAAAGGCCGTTTAAATATCAAACAAATTGATTGCTTTTGGAGACCATCCTGTATAATTTTACCAAATAACATTCAATTCATAAGAAAGAACTAAACTTTTCTAAACAAACCGATGACTACACATGAAAATGACGGAGGTTACCTTCTTACAATATATTTATGTTCAAATGTAATTATTGATACAATTATATTATATCTGCAACTATATAAGGAATATATATTTATTTTACCTGCTGTGTAACAGGATATTGTGTTATAAGATTGAAATTTATATTATTAGTTTTAAAGTACTAATTCAAAAACTAGTTTTATTTTTATTAAATTGTAGGTATAATATCAAATCACAGTTTTTTTGAAATCTTCGCTCACTTTAAGAATTATACCTGTTTTATTATTGCTAAATCTTACAAAATGAAATTAGAAGAAATTAGAAATTATTTAATTTTTTTACTCTTTGTCATAATTTTGAAAACAAATTATTGTACAATTGTTATTAAAACACAAATAGAATAAAGGTTATAAAATCATAAAAAATATTGCTATAGATCTAATTTGTCTGTATTAATTCTCAAATTACGTAATGCACCCCAGAACTTGTATACTGGACAAGACGTTTACGAAAAGCTTGAACTCAGACCGTATATAATTATCTTAAAATATAAACAATCACCATAAAAAGCGGAATGGAATATAAAAGACAATATAATGCATCTTTTTTCATAGGTGGTGTATCACCATCGCCCTTTATTGAAATTCATAGACTAAGCAAATTAAGTCATCGCATTACCTCTGATGGTTAATGACATACTAATATTTATTACTCGCTTTATTTCTAGCGTGGGCTACACTTTCATTCATTCATTCATTCAGGTTAGGGTGGGCACTTGATGTCCGGGCACTTGAGCTTGGTGCTCATTGCGCCATCCCTATTGAATCTCTTATTTCCACTCGAGCAGCTTGGTGTTCTCTATAAAGCCCAGTATCTTGCCCAGTGGAAACTTGAGGACCTTCGAGGGCTCCAATAGATCTCTCACGAAATATTTCTGCCTGAGTACCTTCAGTTCCTCACATGTGCAGATTACATGTAAACTCGTTTCCTCCTGTAGTTCGCATCTTCTACACCACGGTTCGCTTACACTGCCTGTGTTGTATAGATGCTTTTTCAGAGGGCAGTGTCCAGTTACCAACCCAGTAACTTCTAACTTCTTTTTTACTACGCTTGAGTAGGTTATCAGAGAAACTACCATCCCCATCCCCTATCAGCGTTTTGGTATGGAGTTGACCTTCAGTCGACCTCCATTTCTTTGTATTTTCTTTATCTAACCAGGTCCAGATCTCCCTTCTTGCGGAAGGGCTACACTTTATTTATTTTATTACGGACTAATGGTTCAGAAAGCAGAGGTTTCTTGGAATAACAAAATCCATCCCCACTCGAGGGTTGTTTTAAAATAATTGGCATATCTAGAATATAAAACATCCTTACTTTTCGCATTGCAGTTGTTAGCTATTTTTATTACAAATTTGTAAAATATAAATTTGAGTTTTTTTTTAATATATAAATAAATGTTTTCCAAAACAAAAAGTGCATGGTAACTCTATGCTGCGAAAACAAAAATTCTTCACCTCCTAACCTTACTAACCTGTGAAAAGTATATATGATTATACGACGATATGACATCGATGAGTCAATATAGTGATCGCAATAATTAGTATAATTGTATATTTTGGTCAGACACAAATTTAATTTGACTTGTTACAGAAAAAAAAAATGCGCACACCTGATATAGAACCACAATAATGAAAATATGTGTCATAGAGAGCTATAGTTTACAATGAAATTTAAAATTGAAATTAAAAGCAAACTTTATTCTAGAACGATACCAGTTTCTACATAAAACTAGTCCCTGATGTAGAAACCTCATTTTTTGCCGCGCATTGTGTACAAAACTTAGTAAATGTGTGGAGTTTTTAGTGTTTTACTACCTCATCATACGAATATCACTTGTTAATAAAAGTGCTTTATCTTCTCTTTTGGCGTGCAGCATATACGTGCAGCCCCCGGCTTTATTTCCTAGAAGTATTTTGATGTTATATTCGCTATTATATTTTACAATACCACCTACACAACGACTCCTACACACAAGTATTCAGTTTCAACTGTTTTCGGCGCGAATTCGTTGGTAAATACAAATACACGCCTGTCTTTAAGATCAAGACGTGTATCGAAAAACCATTCTAAATTCGTTCGCACTTATAAACTCGAGCAGCTGTACATAATGTCCAAAGAGTTCGTGAAAAAATTCTCTACGCTCGGAGACTTATCGGATTCCGTAACCTACGTATGTACTGCGGACGAGGAACACAATGGTGCCGGAGGTTTATTTACAGATGGCAAACGCGCATCAACATTTGCAAAACATTGCATTATTATCCCAGTCGAGAATGAGTCGAAGAAATAGTGTAGGTTTTGTGATCGGGTCGGCGGACATTTGAAAGTCAATTACCGTGTGTCGCCCGCGGCCAACGGAAAGGGCGAGTAGGTTACTTGGTGCCCGAGGATGTCGCCTATGCGGCGCCAGACCAGTCTGTCGCAGTATAGCCCTGGAGCAATGCTCGAAGGTCTGCACGTGTTCAAAACCGATACCATCATACTTAATTCCCAACTGAACAGGATGAATTATAATATGAAATGACAACACTCTTATATACTACATACATTTTTCCTCTATATGTAAGTGTGTAGGCCGCACACCAACTGCGGATCAAAACATAATTTCGTTTCTGAACGGCATGTATAATGAACAACTATATAAAAATGTATTATTCACCTTACAAACTAAAAAAATGCTTTCTACACAGAAAGTATTTGTTAAACAACATAGCTTTTCATAAAAACTAATTGATAAAAGAGTTAGAAGTATCTAAAAGGCATTAACACAAAAACAACTTGAAATTCGTTGAAATGCTGCTTAAAAATCGATTAAACATATTGCAAAAATAAAGAAAAAATATTAAAAACTTAGAAACATTTCTTTAAAATCGATCTCAAATCTGAGGTGGCAAACACAACTAAATGAGCTATAGATTCTATCCAAGTAGTTTCTAAAGCCTGTATGACACGATCAAAGTACTTAAACTTTTGGTGTGAAAGTCGTTCACATTCATCTCAAACTGCTCGTGTAAATGGCAACTTTGGTAGACTTTCAAATTTTACTTTGACATTAAAAGTAGTTGCTGCAACAAATTTTATTATCAAAGCCGGTCAAAGTTATGGTATGCGCATGCATAAGTTTTGCTGCCAGCACAAATTATTTTGTAAAAAGAATACATTTAATTAAAAGAGGTGAAATCTATCTGTCTATAATTGTTACAAACATCTCGCTGCTCTACAACTTCTTCTCCAAAACAATCTTAACCCTAAACCTAAAACACAAAAAAAAAACAACCCTGAAGCGAGTATGTTGGGGGCCCTGAATTATCTCTTTAAATCTTTGGCTGTGAAAGTTAAACTTTGTGAAGTTTTAGAAGTTTTACTTGTTTAAAAGTAAAATTACAAAGAACAGTTCAGTATTTCTGATTTTTTTTCTAGCAAAAAGAAAATATCGTCAAAATGAAAATGCCCTGGTAGAGCGTATTTAATTAGAATTTAATTCATAAAAGACAAACAAAATATGAAAATTTCTAATGCTTTGCGAAAAACTAATGCACGTCAGTTACGTCCGTTGCTTCTCCACATTGGCAGTTAATTCGCAAAAATCAAAGGGCACCGTATCAGGCAACTATTGTGATAACAGTTATCGAGTATGGAAAGTTAGTGTAGTGAAATAGGAAAAACGCCATCTTTACGGCAATTTCTGTACTTGTCGAATATGTTTAACATATTTGCTACTATAAGCCAGAGAACTTTGCTATTATATGTTTACAACATCATGACGTGATGAAATCATCACGTCATGATGATGACACACAGTTTTGTAATACAATTTTGACGTAAATCTACTGCTACTTTATCTGTAACTGTATATCAACTTTGTATAAAATAAATACTTTCTTTAAGAAAATTGGCAATGCATGTATATTATATATTATTTTGTATATATTATATATACAAAAAATATGTTTTTGCTGTTAAGATAATTTATTTGAATAAAAGATATTATTTTTAACTGTAATTTTCCAAATTGTAAAAAATGTTAAGTTTTTTCTGATATATAATATTTTTCTTAGTAATACAAATGTTAAAGATTTTTTTTTCTAAGAAACAGAAATTTTTTCAATAATATTCACGTAAAACATTTTGTACATTTATCCCCATAGAATGCGGAAATATGTACATGCGTTTTTAATAGATAATGCTAAATTATTTCCAACGTGCATGCAAGTTGTTTCGGAAATTCCATGTTCAAAGTGTGGCAGAGTGCGTAACAGTCTTTAAAGCATTAAAAGAACAACAAACAGATTTTCTAATATGAATTAATATTACCTACTAATAATCAGTATAGTAGTTCTAAAATAACAAGAAAAAAGAATCACGTGTGACCGATCACCACACTGTTGAAAATTTTAACACTTTTTTGACTAATTTAATAGTTAGGAGAGGTCCACACTGTTTTCGTGTTATTTTGTCGAGAACTATAGAAGTTCAAATTTGACGAACAAAGATAGTCAAGAATTGTCTATTGCTAAGGGGGTTATTTTGTCCAACTAACACGTGGAATTATGATATACTTCTAGTCACATTTTATTTGATCTAGACTAGACAAATTTACTAGCTGTTTAACTAAATGAATGCGATCTATTGGATGATTTAACACCGTTTTCTAAACACAACGTCTTTTAATATGCAACTCTTATTTCTTAGTGCTATAATATTCTCTCTTTAAGACGTTTTCTCAATTATAAATATACAGAACCACTCATTCAAAAGTTTTGGTTTCAACTAAACGTACTACTTTTAAAATGATTTTTTGAGAACCATTATAAAATTAAGTGAATGTTTGTGCTATTTGATTCAAATCTGAACTAATTAGTAAATAGTTGTTCCCAATACATCTTTAAGATGTTGAAATTTTTTATGCCCACTGGAATTAACGTTTAATAACACAAGGTTACACTTTGCAGGTCAGTCACATTTGGTGGTTTGTTTGGATATGTTAATACGCAGAAACAAACTCGAAAACAGATACACGTGCAATGCAGGTGGTGCGTATAATGCAATACTGTATTAGATTAGGTGGGGTTTCTATATTTCTATCCGAGGGAAAAATTCTGATTGGTTGATGCTTCTGAATGTCTAGAGAAAATAGTAAATCCTCATATCTGAACAAAGAATTCACACCAAATTCTAGTAATTTCTGTTCTACTAAACACATGTAGTCAATTCGCCTGGCAAAGTTTGTAAAAATCAACACTAAAATATTTGACTAGCGCAAAATTAACGCCAACACCGTAATATTTTCAACAGTGCATGTCATTTCTGCCTATGGCTGACTTGAACCAGAACATTCTAAAATAATGCATGCGCGCCTTGCTTATTTCCTTATCACTTTTCCAAATTGTAAGAAATTTTAAGTTTTTCCTAAAAGATATTAGATATTTTTCTTGGTTATATTACAGTGTTGGAGATTTTTTCTAAGAAACAAAAATTTTCCTATAATATTCACGTAAAATACTTGTATTATGGGAAAATTTCTAATATTTGACATTTTCCTTAAGTTACCCCCATTCAGTGCGGAACATTATCAAAAAAAAAATGTTTACCAAGACATTTTTTTGTGTATATATCAAAAGTGGAAACCTTGAAGAATATAGCATATAGACATTTACAGACCAATTTATATTATATATAACTCGGCAACACTTATACGGAAGGCTGTCGAAAGCCGTCTTTTTCTGAAATCGGGTATCCCAGTGCAGTACCTTGACTACTGGGTTTCGTGATAGCCGGTCCTGAGATCGAATACCTGAAATCGAATATTATTAAAAAAAAGGTCTTGTGAACTTAATTCATTGCTTTTCCATCATTCGATTACACCCATCACTATCCGAAATCCGGATAATGCTCGATTTCATGTAATACCCGATTTCCTTTGTTCGAATAATGCTCCGTTTTTGGTAATACCCGGTTCCTTTTTTTGAAGCAATACTAGATCAATTCTGATGGGTTTCTGAAACTGGGTAGAGTTGAACTGACAATTTTGAGTGCCCGAACACACTCGAAAGTGGATACCCGATTTCGAGCAACAGTCCCGCTTATAAGCATGGTTTATTATGCAAAATATTAATTTGTTTTTTTTTCAATTCAGTGTAGAATTAGAAACTACCCGCACTCGTTGTTGGATCCATCTTGTTTGAAATGAAGAAAACACTTTAGGAAACCATATACACTAAAAAAATGCTCTTTACTGAATTATTGGTTGAAGTTTATGACCAAAACTTGAGTAAAACCAAATCAACCTGTCAGGTTCTATAAAGAAAGAATTTAGCCGGAATTAATGCGATCAGATCTGACCGCATACCTAACTATTTTCCATTCTTTCCCTACGTTGTACGGTTGAGTACTTCCCTTCAAATTATTATTATTGTTATTATTATTATTAAAAAAAAATAAATACATTAAAATAAGTTCCTAAATATCGAATGATAAATAAAAGTAATTAAACAAGTGTATAAATGAAATTTACATGTGTATTTAAATGCCATGGTAGAAATAATAATACACATAGACATAAGATTTAAAAATTTCAAAGAATTGAGAATATTTCAGAATAAGACTCTTCCCATTCAGTGATAATTTAGTTAATGCTGTTTTCATCTATTATAAAAACACTTGTTTTAACTAAACTGAAAAAAAAAATAGAAAAAGTTTTTACTACTACTACTAAAATGTGTAATTTCTTGTTTATACAGTGTGTTAAAAAAAGGTTGTCGGATATTTTACCCAATTATAGTACTGGTGAAAATAAACAAAAAAGTCTTAGTCAACATGGGTCCGCAATTCAACTGTTTTTGACATATAATCGATTGCATATTTTAAAATAAAAGAAAACATTTTTCGGTTTTGAGAATAGTTCCCTTTGTCAAACAACTGATTGTGACCTAAAATTAGTTCTGTCAGACATCTGTCATCAGATTATTTATCATTTGCGTCATTTTTTTTTGTTCTCAAATTATGCATAAGTACACAAATGCAGAAATGGCCGATATGCATTTTATGTACGGTCGTGCGAATGGTAATGCCACTGAAGCACGGCGTATGTATGCCGAAGAATTTCCAAATCGGTTGTTACCGAGTGATAAGATTTTCTCAAGACTTCATATCCGGCTGTCCGAAACTGGTTCATTTAAAATTAATGGTGGTTCTGGTAGACCTAGATCAGTTTCTTCCCCCGCAGTAGAATTAGATATTTTAAGACGGGTAGAAGACAACCCAAATATTAGCACCCGAAGATTTGCCGCAGAACTGAACGTCAGTCATCCTCTCATTTGGAGAATTCTGCGGGAACAGCAGCTCTATCCCTACCACATTCAAACGCTGCAAGTTCTTGCTCCTCTCGATTATGATGCACGTAGGGTTTTTGTCATTGGGTTTTACGAAAGCTGGCAGAAACTCCTAATTTTGCGACTCAGATTTTATTTAGTGACGAGGCTGGGTTTACAAGAGACGGAATATTCAATTTTCATAACAATCACGCCTGGGACAGATGAAAATCCCTATGCTGTTGTTAAACTGCATCGCCAAAACCGTTTTTCGCTAAATGTTTGGCTTGCTATTTTTGGAGACTGTTTAATTGGTCCAGTATTTCTCCCTAATCGTTTAACGGGACAAGTATACTTGGATTTTTTAAGAAGTGAATTACCCGATTTGTTGGAAGACGTGCCTCTTTTTAACAGATTAAATATGTGGTTTATGCACGATGGAGCTTCTGCGCATTTTTCCATCGTAGTTAGAAATTTCTTAAATCAAGATTACAACGAGAGATGGATAGGACGGGGTGGACCAACTGCATGGCCTCCTAGGTCCCCTGATCCGACACCTCTAGACTTCTATGTTTGGGGGCATCTAAAACAATTAGTGTACGCACGATCTGTAAATAATTTGGAAGAACTCACGCAACGAATCGTAAATTGTTGCGAGGAAATTCGGAGGACTCCAGGAATTTTCGAAAGATTGCGTCGCTCTTTCATAAGAAGGTGTGAAGCCTGCTTAGAAATGAACGGTGGACATGTAGAACAATTCCTTTAGTTTAATTTACATTGCGATCAGAATTTCTTTGAAAATTTTTATCCTACTAAAACAATATGCAATCGACTATATGTCAAAAACAGTTGAATTGCGGACCCATGTTGACTAAGACTTTTTTGTTTATTTCCACCAGTACTACAATTGGGTAAAATATCCGACAACCTTTTTTTAACACACTGTATATATATACTTACGGCGTGAATTTTATCAATGCACATTTAAGTTATACGATTATTTAATCGTTTTTGAACATGATAAATATACCATGATTTCCATAGTTGACTTCACACATTAAAAAACGGTTTCATTTCTTGCTGTAAAACAAAAAGACATGAAAATGAAAGTATAACCATAAATTCTACAGTAATATGCTTACTGGTTCTACAAAAATTAATTACCTAATAGTTATTCAAGCATATTTATAGTTTTACGGTATAATTTGATTGCCCTATAGAAAATATGGCGGCATACCTGCTAGCATAGTCTCTAACATCCAATGCGTATCCATTTGCCAAAGTAAATAAAGTAATGTTAATTGCTCTACCGGGGCTAAATTGCTGGGACCCTTAATAAACACGTGGAAATTAAAATAAAATAACTAACTACTGAATTTTGTCCGCCTTTATCAAAATAGAGACTACTCCTGCTATTCACGTCCATATGTTTACATTATGTGATACAGTAAGGTAGGTACAGTATGTTCCGTGAGAGGTGGGACAGCGCAATATCTAGAAAAACAATAAAAATTTTGAAACAAACTTTGCAATAATTTTTTTAAGAAATCTCTACTGTTCGTATATCCATCTACAATTATATCTAGAATTTGTAACGCGTTTTTACAAATCTTCATATAATTGGTAGGATACCTATATGCTGCATTTTCAAAATAATGATAACCTTCAAAAGTCAAAAGCTAATTACTTCACATTAATGGCTTGGCAACCGAAGGGAGTTTGTAACCGGCTACACGTGTGCATATAATCGGTTAACCGTCAACTTATAACCGTCTGATTCCATAGTCGGTTATCCGGTTAAAAAGCGCAGCAATACTTCACACGCAGCTGGTAGTAAATTGAAATAAGTCTTTATTGTGTATTTTTAGTTTGTTGTATAAAAATGCTCTTTATGTGCAACATAAATAGATGTGTTATCATAAACTTTTGGTTGATTTCCGTCTACAACGTTTTGGTTACATTCTGAACCTTTATCAAATGTTTTATTAATTACTTATATTTATTGTAGACGTTACATCAATTGGACAGGGTATAGTTTGTAAAATTCACTTTGCATTAAAAGCAAACATAACATGAATTATTAATGTAATGTTATCGATGAGCAATTTCCATTTACGTAACATTCTCTGTAAATTGTGTTCATATCGTAATATTCCTCATAAACAGGATTTAACTGTAGTGACACCTAACTCTCTAACTGTCATGAAAACCTTAACACTGTTTAAGCTCCAACAATCTTTGATGTATTTTGTTTCCATGCATCTCTTTTTAATTCTAGTAAAAGTTTTAGTTTATAATATTTATAATATATACTTAATTACAGCCATTAATTACATATCCTGAGTTTTTGAAGTAGGAACAATTTCATATTTGAAGTTAAAAAAAATGTAAGCCTGGCCATAATATTAGATAATATTAGACGCACTTGAATTTTTTCAGTTATTTCGTCTATTGACTTTATAACAAACATTATTTTGTTATAAAAATGTTTTATTTTTTAATTTGCAATCTTGTTAGCTAAAGAAACAGAATAAAACTGATTTAAACAGTAAAATATATATATTTTAAGGAAAAACTTCATTCGTATAATTTTTAGAAGAAAATCAATATTTGGTGGAGCCACCTTTAGTGGCGATTAACGCTTGAATTCTCGGTGGCATGTTATTAATGCAGTTCTGAATGGTCTCATGCATACGTGGGTGAAGATTCCACACATGTATATTTTTTTCTATTAACGGGGTTTTGGTGGTAATGGCTTCCTTTGCTACCTTTCGCTTTACCAGCTCCCAAACATTTTCGATTGGGTTCATGTCTGGAGAATTACCTGGCCAGCTAAGGAGAGGGATGTCACTTTGCTGCAAAAGTTTTTTAATAGACCGAGCAGTGTGGTAGGGGACTCCATCTTGCATAAAAACGAACGGCTCTCCATTTGGAAACCAGTCCTTCAACTGATCAAGTGGTTTTGGAGGACTTTCTTACACTGGTCCTATTTCATAATACCCTCGACGACGTAGAGACTTCCTGTACCTTTGCCGCTTATAACAGACCAAATCATAACTTTTGTGGGATGTCTCACCGTTCGTCTGACGCAGTCCGCATTGAATTTTTAATCAGTTTTATTCTGTTTGTTTACCTACTAAGATTGCAAATTAAAACATAACACATTTTTATAGCAAAATAATGATTGTTATAAAGTCAACAGTCGAAATCACTGAAACAAATTCAAGTGCGTCTAATTTTATGGCCAGGGACTGTATGTTATTTCTACTGTCTTAATTTCCAATGTGCTTATAAATACGTTTCTAATTCTTATTCTATTTTCATGTTTCCTAATGGTATCATAAACTTTAAACAAATCATCATCTATAAACCTGATGATTTGTTTAAACTCAACTGTTTTGCGGATAAAATAATAATTAAGTAAAGTAAAAGATGTACCAAAAAGTTAATATTCTAGCTGATGAATGATTGAAATCTTCTGAGATAAGTCTATTATTAGTAAGTAGCAGACTTTCTAAGTGCATCTGCTTCCCATGTATTTTTATGTCTTGTTATTAACATACCGAAGAAAGCAGTCATATTGTTTGTTTCTTTTGATCGGTTGTGTAAAATACACCTCCGCAACTCAACCATCTCACAGTACGTCGAGTAGTATACGCTAGCTGGACAAAATTATTTTTTGTTGTATTTAGCTCGTAATAGGTCTGCCTAATTCACAGAAGAACGT
Organism: Protaetia brevitarsis; assembly: GCA_004143645.1. Taxonomy (NCBI): domain Eukaryota; kingdom Metazoa; phylum Arthropoda; class Insecta; order Coleoptera; family Scarabaeidae; genus Protaetia; species Protaetia brevitarsis. Next base: position 37,973 of record RXPK01001630.1, read on the forward strand.
TTTTCAAGTCTAGAGTACTTGGATCTCTATAAATCGAGTATATAGTCAAATTAAAACAGACTTATTGAAAAGATTGTAGTGTAGATATCCAAAGCTTACGTTATCTTGGTTTTCTGGCTTTTTCATTCATCAGCTTTGGAGTCGCTCCACAAATATAGTATTTCTGGGTTGAAGAAGTTTCGGTCAAAGCATTACAAACTTTACCGTCAACCATCGTCAAAAGTAGCTCATGCTTGATAGAAACATCAAATCCATCATCGACCCTGCAAATTGTCGGCGATAACTCGCTTATATCCTGTAATACTTTATTTGTCTCCGACACAGTGAGTTCTGTACTTTCTTTAGAGAACATGAACTTTAGGCGATGGACGAGGGGTTTTCCAAGCAATATTGCCACTTTTATCGAGCAATTGGAGTGGCACAAGTGAAAATACGATTAGATCCCCATCGATATCCTCACTGTTGCCAAATTTTTGCTTATAAGTACTATGATCGGAGTTTCCGTCGCAACCCGATTTGCTAACTAAAGTGAATGAGGTGTCCTCACTACCATCAGAAGGGCAAGCGATAATAACATCACGTTGCGCAGGTGTTAAACGCTGCACAGTCTTGTTTAGTAATGCTTGAAGTTTAATTTCAGCGCGCGTTTCCGTTTTTATCACATGTTTTTCTGATGGTAAACGGGCTCTTTTGGCTTTTTGCGGGCTGTAAAATGACGGAAATACCTCATGGCCGGCAAGCATACTCCATTTTCGGGTTTGTTTGTACGCGTGAGTTGTAGATTTGGAGTCGACGTAGTAGGCTAGAACCTCTTCATTTGTTAAGCATCTTTGGTCATTACACTTGCTACTAGGACTTCTACTGACTGCCTCTGTTTATTTGGCCACATTTCGCTTTCCTGAGAGTCTGGATGATACTTCAGCAGCAACCACAAGTTCTTCAGGACTTCGGGATTTGATCAAATCATCAACACGTTTGCGCTTCGTTTTGACACTTTTTTGGCGTTCGTCATGTCTATTTTCGGTCTCCCAGGGCGAGGTGGAGACTGTGACGAAGTACTTGCCTCCGGAAGATTGTAGAAAATATCAAATGTCAAGGTCTCTTGCAACCATTAGTCGCTAAAAAAAACGGGTCCGCATTGTTCGAGAAATCTACCATTTTTCTGTGAGTTTTGAGGAAAATCGGGAAATCACAACCTTGATTTGTTTCACAGACTGCTCCCTTAGGCCACTTAAATCTTGCTTGGTATTATATTTTTTAGTTTGGTGGTTGCTTCATTAATTGTGTTTTCATTAATTGTGTTTCCTGACTTATTATATACACAATTGTGTCTTTAATCAAAAATATTATTATTATTATTATTATTATTATTATTATTATTTATATAAGTGAAGACGGCCCTTTTTCGGATGTAACATCCATTCTTCAAAAAAGTCCCTTTTTGAGACCGTGAAACTGCCTCCTGCAAAAAATTAATGATAAATTGATGGGCAAAAAGGAGCAAGAAATTTTGAATTTATTTTAATCTAGAAGGATGTGGCTAACGCTTGATATAGAACGGGGAGAGGAGGGAATTTTTACTTATTATCTATTGAATTTAAACTACGTTAAAAAAATCAATTTTTTCTAGGATTAAAATACCTTTTTTTGACTAAACCTACTCTACCTTACGCTTAGTAACCGAATCCATCACTTCAATTCACCAAAAGTTTTGAAAATCACTTAATACACGTTCGCGCGTTATAACCTTAAATGCAAGTAATTTAGTGCATTTCGCTTGATATTCTTTTATACTTCCCCAAATTACCAATGTTTTTTATTTCTCGTGCCTAAGCGATGCCTGTCGTTGTAATCCCTTACTAATGCTACACCTGCAATCACTAACCTTTTTATAAATACCAATGTTGCTTTTGTCTAGCTAGCGTATACTACACCGTACATCTGAGCCCCCCCCCCTCTCCCCGAAAATATTGTTGTTAGCAATATTTTATAAATATACAGCAGAAAGCAAGGGCCCCAGACAAAATTCTGCGGGGGGATCCAAAGATTTTGGGCTACGCGACTATTCGTTAGTTAATCTTTTCAAATTTCTAAAAGTTATCACTATCTCAGAGTAGCAATCATATGAAAAATGTCACAAATATATCATGGATTATAAAAATCTAAGACTAGATTCTATTTGATTTTTATGTTTTTTAAGACGAAATAAGTAGAACAGCTCCTCGCGGCGACGTATTAATCTTGAAAACAACTACTACACATGTGGGTACGTTATTTTGTAAAGTTTCAATAATTACATTTTTTTTATTCGTTTCTGAGATACCTCAATACCCGGTAAACACCAGTGCAATATCAATGCTATTTATATGTGCAATAGGTACCTACGATTTTATAGATCTATTTATGTGATTGGATAAGTTTTTAAATATCAATTTAGAAAATTCATGAAAATAACTAATGTGTAAATACTATACCAATGCTATTTATTCCTTTTGTATTTTATAGGAAAAAAGCCGAAACTCGAAATGAATTCGAAACAGAACCAAAAGACTTAACCAGTCGAACAATGTTCCCCACTGCTCAAATTAAAATGAGGTGAGTTATAACTAGACATAAGTTTTTTTCGCAAAGCACTAATAGAATTTTACTATATGTATACTTATATGCTTAATTGGAAAATAATCAGCAAATATTCTCGTTATATTCGCTTTGTGCAAATTCACTGAAGTGTCACTGAATGTCTTACACAAAAAAAGAACTTATTCTAATTAGCACATACTCATGTGCTCCTCTATACTATTTGTTTCAACAAGCTACTAAGACTGTTACTAGACAAATAGAAACAGTTAAGAAAGGAATGAAACGTAAACGAGGATGTTAACTTTTTAATTAGCAATATTTACAGGATGAAGAACTAAAAATATTTTACATTTATTTAAAAGTATTTTTAACTGGCTAAAGGAACATACACTGGAATGGGTATTTTTGCAGTGGTAAATAGTAAGAGTGCATGTAACCATCGAACGGTGGAAAGGATACACCGAAACCTTAAATTAGAAATGTTTCAGATGTAATATGTTGTTAAGTGTACATTTAACATGTTAAGTGTACATTTTTTGCATTTAAGAAAGAAAGATACGTTCAATTAATTGATAAATGGGTAACTGAATATTTTTTCAGATAGTTTCATTAATTAATTTAAAACCAAAAATTGTTTGAAATATAACTGGGCTGCTATGGTTCCTAAAAGATATAACACCGAATTATTTTAGTATTTTTTTACAACAGCAAACATAATAAATCTGGCAGTAATTCATGTATTGTTGCATGTCGCGGCATAGAAGGCTTCTTAACTGTCTTTAATTTTAAAAGGGAGTATAAAACAATATATGTTTTCCGGAACTAAAGTTTGGTAAAAAGACGTATGAACCTTCGATCAGAATTAGAAAATAAAATGAGATGGATAAATAATAACGAAACTATTTGATTAACATCGCATATTAAACTATGTATCGACACCACATTTGTTAGTAAGTATATAAGAAATAAGTATGTGTAAAATGGGAACAAATTAAATCCACTCAATTTTATTATATGCACCCTGTCAATGAAATATATCTATATATGTATTATATTTTAATCAACGTAAACGATGTTATAAAATAGAATACTATAATTTATTAAGATTAAAAACTAGCCATCCCTACAAACGTTCAGCTTATAGAATTCGTATAGTAAGGTTAAGGAATTATTGCTGATAAGGCAGCAAAATCTCCTGAAAGAGCATCTATACAACACAGGTCAAGTAAGCGACCCGTGGTGCAGAAGATGCGAATTACAGGAGGAAACGAGTTTACATGTAATCTGCACATGTGAGGAACTGAAGGTACTCAGGCAGAAATATTTCGGGAGAGATCTATTGCAGCTCTCGAAGGTTCTCAAGGGCAAGATGCTGGGCTTTATAGAGAACACTAAGCTGGAAATAAGAGACTTAATAGGGATGATACAATGAACACCTAGCTCAAGTGCCCGAACTTTAGGTGCCCATCCTAACTTTAATAAATGAATGAATGATGAATTGAAGGCAGCAGAAGAACTGATGTTTGGTATATTTTCAATAAATGTATTAATTATTTATGGAGACTATTGGTTTTCGATTTACTGATTGCGCCATTGTATCTATCGCATCATTCTGCCCCGTATAAGCAGAATTGTTAACAACTATCCTTTCCGGAAATTCGTTATCCGCCCAATGCACTATCCAATTACTAAACAAGCATCCGAGACCGCGCATTATCTGAAACGGGTATTACCCGAAATCGGGTAGAATCTTTCCCTGAAAACCTCAAACAAAATATCAACAAAAAGAAAACTTAGTTACTTAGTTTTCCTTGTTTAAGTTTTGTTTAATTGTTCAAAAAAAAATTATATCAAAAATCAAATAGTTCAGAAAACAGCAACAACCAATAAATTTTATGTATCGATTAGGTGATTTTCTGGCAGTTAACACAGCTAACTTCGTAATGTTAGTATAATCTTTTAATGATGTGTTTTTGCTTCATGTTTGTTCCATACCTACTTATTGATTTCCCATACTATTTAAAAAGCCGGTGATACAGAATTGGAATTACGCATTTATTTTCCACATCCTCGTCTCAATTAACTAATATAATTAATTAATTAGTTAGTTTTTGATTTTTTCTTATACATACACCAACCGGTAAAGCAAAATAGATGCTATTCCGATAATAATAATTTATCAGGAACAAGCCAAATTCACATAGCGTGTACGCATTCAGTAACATTTTCCATTGTATTAAATATTTCTAGCACTGCTTAAACGTCCCAAAAATATTTGGAAATGTCGACAATTAGAGTAATTAAACCCAGTACCACGCAAACATACGTTTTATATAAGCTGTATGCTTGAGGTCCAAAATCATTTCTGTAATGTGTAATATTAATTACTCGACTGTCGAAGTAATATACTTTTGGCATAACATAGCTGCATTAATGGCAATATAGGTACAGTGGAGAGCAGCTTAATCGACACCGTTATAGGATTTTATACTTACTAGCCTCTACTATCAATACGAAGGAGGAACGTCGTAAACTTATATATATGGAATACAAAATTGGTCAACTGTAAATTGATACCCTAAATAAAAGATGATGGCGTTGATACCATCGGTGCGGTGCGTAAGACCACCTAATTATGTATCTGTAAATACTGCCTTGTATTATTTTTTTGCTATTGAATAGTTATTGACTTGTGGATGTTATTTTACTATTTTATGTTATTATATATTACTATTTTACTTTACTATATATTAGCACTACGAACATTTATATATCTATCAGGAACTAACAAACATGTTTTTACCGATTTCAGGATAAAAATTCTCGAAAAAGCGACGTTTCGACAAACATATGTCTTTTTCAAGCTACAATGATGAATAATTATTAATATAAGTAAAATGATATAAACAGTGATTAATACAACTTGCTCAAATAAGCCGTTTTTTTTATTTATTGTTGAATCAAATACAGAGCGATCCATACTTACGTTATTGAATAGTATTTAAGGTTAGGAGGTAAAAGAGAATTAAGATTCCTGGTATTTTATAAGTAGGTATAAATTCTATGACATGAAATATGCAATTGCAAATTTTAAGAATTAAAAAACAGATAACCTATATAAAATTACCTTAGCAAATAAACAGAGCAATAAAAAAGGGATAAAAAACATATTTCAATATTCATTTTAAAACTATTGCTTGTTTATTGTTTTACTGTTAACGTAAGATACCTGATGAAGCTACAACAACCGAAACCGTTAGCTAAATATAGCATATCTGAAAAAAGATAGGAGTACTAAGTTATTGTTTGTTTTGTTAGATTTTTTTTATTTATTTGTCACATATAGAAGAGATTTATTTTTTTGTAGCACTATTTTTTTGTTTATTGTTTCAGAATTGTTTTATGTTACAGAATGATTTTATAGTTATAACTTTTAATAAAATGTTACGGCATAACATTGCGTATTTTTTTATCAAGACATCCCAAACTAGGATTCTCTTTTTTTTAATAAAAGATATGGTATAAAACTTTAGTCCATCAAAAAAATAAATTGCAAATGCGTCATATAAATCATAAATGAAATTTTGTACAGTGAATATATGTATGAATTTCTACATTTAAAGACGGTTAATATTTCTCGATGTTTTTACTGTAATATGTATAATAGTAGCACATAGGTAATTGTTTCATTGTTACTGTAATATATATACATATGTACGAAACAAACAAGGAAACACTAGAAATTAATAACAATTCCAAACATTAAAAAAAATTAAATAGAAGTAGGCCAGTAAATCGGCCGCGTAATGAAACTTTTAGCCTTAATTAGTAGAGAAAAATAAATCGAAATTTTATTACTGTTATCAATATGACAAGATTTAGCAGTGATAAAGCAGTGAGCAATTTGCCGTATTGTTTAAAATATTCCCAAACTTATCCAATGAAAATGTCTTAGTTTTTATAATTTCTCTTATAAACACATAAACACCAATGAAATACTTTTCATTCTCAATTAATATTCCTACATTACTATCGAATAGTTGGATTTCATATGAAGTTTTTTGGCCATGGTTTCTTTTTCTTTAACGAATATGCCTGTATTGATTACATAAACATTTTTGTTTTTATTAAAATAAAGAACAGGTTGAGTGGATAATTGTTTGTCATTGTAGTATTTAAGCTTAATGGCATTATTAAATAATCAAGAATAGTAATAATAGAAAGTAAAATATAAAAAGTTTTGCGCAGTAGTAATAGATAGATCTGTTACAATAAAGCACAAAATACTGAAAGGTCCATTTCATTATATCTGTTGTCCTTAGTTTTAAAATTTTCATCGTTCAATGGAATTTCGATTTTGTCAAATCGATTCTGTCAAGTATAAGATAAATGCGTTAATGCCTAATAGGCTACAAGAAGTAATTGCTAATAACCGGGGTACTCGACCTCTTGTTCATTGTCTTACAATTTATGTTTATTTAATTTTTACATTTCGAAAAAAAGAACTTATTTTCTTATATTTTTTAGTTCCATATTTTCCTTATGGGAAGTTTCTTTTTGTTTTATTTTGTTTATTCTATTTTATATATTTTATGTTACTTTCGAATTTTAATTTACCTTTCGAGAAAAAAAGGCTCGCCTTCAATATATTATGTGTGTTAATGCTTGTATATTAATCGCCTCACTGCCAGTATAGACAATATAGATATCTAGTAAATTCTAGATACTGCTCTGTGAAAAATTAAATTTAAAAAATTATCTGGACATCACAAGAACAATAGATTTGTTATTACTGGAATTTATAATTCAAGTCAACACTCTAAACAACCATTTCTTGTGTATGTAGTTCAGAACAGTCTTTTGTAATAATAATTGCTGACACGTCAGTTGCGGGTGACTCCGTATAATATTTTAGCATAATAGGTAAAATATTACTTATGCAATTACAGATAAATTGTGTCTGTCGAAATAACATAACTATTTAAGGATAGCTTAATTAAAAATCTTTTCTAGTGCTATGATAATATTATATACTGCGCACGTTTTTAGCTGTTTTTCAGCAAAAAGTAGCAGCCAAATTTTGTTCGCTCTTGTTCCTTGGGCCATGCAGAACACGTAGAAGAAAGAATCAGCTTGGCGGTTATTGGCGCTAACATTGAAAAGTCTAGAAGAATATTTTCGTGTAATTATACATATTGCACTCTTTCGTAAATTAAATAATAACCCTGTATAATATTATTAGATCTTTATGATTGTTACTGCAGAGTAAGCATAAACCTCTCGCTTAACATTTCTGGTACTATTTGTTTCAAAACTTAATTTGTTTCCCTTATATGCATTCTTACTTTTCAGTAATATTTCAAGTAAAAATTTGATAAATACCATCATTCAACTTCAGTGTGCTACTGAACGTCAGCATCTTTAATTTATGTAATTATTCTTACTAAATAATCATTCCTAATTTTTCTGCCTCAGAATGAACCTAAAATAACAACCATAGCACATATTCGATTTTATTCCGCCTATATCCCCACTGTGCGTCGCAGTGCATATTAACCCAGATTAGTTTAACAGAAGTTTTTAAAATTTCGCTACTTCGACATAAAATTGATATATTAAATCCTTGGAATTTATACTTAACACTAAGTGTTTTCTTTTTGGTAATTCTCCTATTTAAAGAAACATTTTCATGAGTTAATTATTGGATTAAGTGTTACCACTTACCTAATTTATTTTAAAAAAACTTAGAAAAGGAAGTTATACTATTACTTGAGTTTTAACTGATCTTTTTTTACAAAGTGTGCTTATGTGTGACATTGCCTATAAGTTTATCTACCAATAAAACTACTTCCATCTTAAATATATTCATAATTTTAATGTGTTTTAATGTAAATACGATATCTATAGTTTTACATTAAGAATGTCGCCCGGCCAAAACGCCTTTTAAATTTCATATAGTGAGCGGTCCATTTACGTACTCTCCCTAGCATGCAGATCTGCTTTATTCTTTCATATTGAGGATAAGGTCGACGTTTGCTTGCAGGGTGTCGATTATGCTACTCTCCTACCTGTCAACGAAGAAATACTTTTAATGTTTTACTTTTCTCATACTTCATTGAGACTCCTCAGTCTTACACGATATTTTATTCTGAAGATTTGAAGAACAGTTGTTTCTTAAAAGATACCTGAGAATTTGTACCTAATTGTAAGACAAATACTTTTTATTAGAAAAAAAACAAAACGAATTGTAGGTATGTCCACTAGAGAATATAACAAAGGAATTAGACACTAATAACTCTAAAATAATACGTTAAAAAATTCTTCCTAACTAAGCATACAGTGCGTTCAGAATGAAAGAAATTCAATAAAAAGTTGAATGTAGATTTTTTTTAGAAAGTTTTCTAAAAATATGCAATTTTTGTTTTCCATTTTACGTTTTTCTTTATGGTACGTATCTGAATATACAAGTTGCTTTTAAAGCAAAGTGACGAGGTGCATAACACCACTGCATAGGGATTCTGTAATTTTGTCGAATAGAACACCGCCATATTAAGGATTCCACACACCATTGGCAATCATAAACATATTGATTTGCCAAGGCATCAAAAGGTAATCTATATTTACGAGATGATCAACTACACACGAACTTTTTTGGCTGTCAGTGTTTGTATGTATTATATTACTTTTTTGTATTCTATTATAATAAACAATTTTTAATTTACATACAATACGTCATTAATTTTAATTCCAAACACATGAAAAGAAATAGTGTTTCTGTAGAGGCACAAAGAATGACGGTAACTTCCCAAAATACACATTTAGAGAAAAATATACAGCTGCTAACAAGCAACAATCTGTTCTTTAGCCGATCCCGATATTTTTCTCGTTTCTGAAATATTGCAAAAAACGTGCTTTTGTAGATAACAAGCCCGATTACATCCTCTAAACCAAAACAGAACCAATCGGTACACTTCCCTACTAATATTGGCAAAAATAACCATCTCTTGTTACTCACATTTTAAACAAAGAAAGTAAAAAATGGTTGGTTTGCACAATAAACGAGTTATTAAAGAAACACAAACGCAATATTAAATGTCTTCGATCGTATTGTCGATTAAAATTTGCTATGGATTCGCAACATTTTTAAAATCCGGATCGTTTCAAAAAAATTACCAGGACGTCTCCGAATGCCTGCAAAAGAGAACAAACCCAGTCAAATGGCAGCCCTAAATACAAGCAATACATAATTAAAAAAATATAAATGTGTATATAAAAGTTACTAATTAATTGATTTCCTTTTAGATTATTGTCACCGAATAATTCACCCGCCACTTCTCCGACGATGTCAAACTCATCGTCCCCAACTCCACCAACCGTGAGCTACAATAAAATAACTGGCATACCTTCAGTGGCAGCAGCTTCCAGATACACGGCGCCTGTTCACATAGACGTCGGCGGTACAATCTACACTTCCTCGTTAGAAACACTAACTAAGTAAGTCCCAATCTAATAACCCCGTGCATAAGTAATTGTCATAATTAATGGTTATTGATGTCTCACTTAATGCGAGAAACAAACACGTATCAACACCAGTAGCGTGTAACAAGTAACAATTCGATCTAATTTCAAACTGAAGGCACACATCATACGAAAACTAACAAAGGAGTTCATACTACCTATATACAATACAATGTACATCACTTGGAAACATAAACTTAATGATTTGTTGTATGTGGAATGTAGATGGCATTATTCTAGTAAATTATATTCTAATACCCCTAACTTTATGCCAGTTACATCACGAAATTATCATTGAAAAATAGATATTATACCTATGTACAATTATTAAATTCTCATTGTTACTAAAATTTTTCGAATAGGAGGCAATCTATTTTGAAACTCGATATTGGGTACAAACTAAATTAAGAAGCGCTTATTGAACAACAGATGCGTCTATCAAGTAACGAATTTGAAAATAAAAATAAAAAAAAACTTTACGAGTAATACTTTCTATTTATAGCCAAAATATACAAAATAGCGAGCACTTAATTATTTGTACATTAAAAAAAATACTTACTCGTTTTTCTTTATGTTGGATTTTGACATTCCCAGCAAAATTTCTTCTTTTATTATTTTAACCATATGTAACATGTTGGTTTTGATGTTATGCTTTAATTAGGAAGAATATAATTTAAGTTTAAAAATAAATATTTCAATCGTCGTTGATTAATATGGAAGAAAGCGTATACCAATGAAAAGAAACGAGATAGTTAAGTATTTCTTGTGCATCGACCCTAAACACAATAATAGAGAGATATATAGAATTGTAATTTGAACGACAACAGCCACGTCGTTGCAATTTTCCAAATTTTGATAAAAACTTGGACAGATTCCCAGGCAAAATAGAGCAAGAACACCACATTATTTCGATTTAAACGTTTGCATGGACATTCTTGTAGTGTAGGCTACCCTAGTGGATGAGGTAATCTGGAACTGACCAGAAAATGCTTTTAACTGTCTGGAGTTTGCTGACAACCTTACAATAGTTGTTAGAGAGCGATTTCCAAACATTCTAATAATGCTAGAAAGCTTACAAAAACTAGTGATAAGAAGCGAAAGAATTCTATATGTCAAAGATAAAAAGACACGAAATACTTTGGAGTATGGTTTCATCAAAGACTTATATAAAAACCACGTAATCAGAATGTTGGATTCTGATTACATGGATTGACCAACAAGCTACAGTGGGCGGGGTATCCAAAACGCTAAGTGGCATACAAATAATGGCGTGTTTATCTGCCATCGATGCGATGAAATCGACCACTGCCGCCGCTACCTATCTATATACAAGCAACTGCTATGTCTACGACATATGCACCATCAACCACTGACAAGTAAATCCTACGGTGTTAACCAAAAACCCTTAGATAGCGGCGCACTTTATAGGGATTCCAAGAGATGTCATGATTCATAAATTCAACCTAGATACAAAGTATCAGCTTGTAATATCTGATAAGAAGCCCAAAAAAGCTCCCTAAATGAAGTGGGCACCCAAAGAAAATTAACATTGGCCTGGATTCGCACCCACTTGGCCGTGAAGGGTAATGAGGCGATGGACGATTTAACCAGACGAGGTTCGTCAAGGTCATTCGTTGAACCTGATTTGGACTCCTTTGGCCTAATCGCAAATTGAAAAGTTCATCCATGAATGGATACAAAATGAATGAGTAATGACAAAAGTTAGTAGCTCAGAAACAGGCAAAAGGTTTTCTAAAGGAACAAAAGCCTGAATTGACTAAGGACCTATTCAGTAATGACGTAATGATAGGGATACTGTCAAAATTATAATAGGTAACTAATGTAGATTTGGCAGATAACGCTATTTGCAGATACTGCCAAGAGGAGGACCAAACACCGGTTCAGGTGCTGTGCCAATGCGATAACCTGGCGAGGACAATATAGCTAATTCCACAGGAACCGCTCTCAATGATAGGTCTAATTAAGAAGACTAATTTAGAGAATGCTTTCTAGGACAAAGGGAAACACAATATATCTGAAAAGGTCGCGGTAAAATAGGTCCGTATGACCACCCCAACCCTAATCTAACCTAGGTACGTCTAGTAGGTAAGTATACAAAAGAAAAGAGAGTTTCATATGGGTATCAAATCTCACAACCATTGTATAAAAATATACTAGGTATGTTCGAAAACTAATTTTCGTATATTCGCGCAGATTACTGCCAATCTATCATCAGCATCAATGCAACTACCAACAACATTCCAAGCGCATCAAGTTTTATGGAAAAAATAGCGAAGCCCAGTTCTTCTACGTGAGGGGTATTAAAGGATTCGACTATAGCAAAACCACATTTAATCAGTCAATTAAAGCTAAACACCTTACCAGAGATTTAAACTTGACCAAAGAAAAATCTGACATATTAGGATCGAGATTGAAACAAAGAAATCTTTTACGCTTCTATGTTAAAATTGTAACTTACCGAAAGCCTCACAACGTCTTAGTGCATTTCATTCAGAAGGCTTTAGTATGGTTTTCTGTAGTAACATTGATGGTTTAATGTTGGCGCTAGGCCACCATCATTCGCCAGAATGATAGACTAGATAATATTTGTTGACGGATCAAAATCAAGGTCCTTATGCAATTTTATTTCATAAGAGCAGCATATTTTCAGCTTCACCTGTTATCTACGGTACGCATTTTGAAACTTTCATCCTGGTGGATAAGCAAAAGAAGAAAATTCTTAAAAAAAGTGAACGTTATTTGTCACAGGATCTCTGTGAGTCTATAAAAAAAAAACAAGGTTTGGCAACTTTACCAAAGCAAAGCGAGATCTTCATGGTGATGGTCGAAGATGAATTGGTCTCTGTAACTACAGTCTTAATTAATTTTCAAAGTACGCGTAGTAGGTTTACAATAGTACATATTCCGAGTGTTTCAGCCCATAAGTTCCTGCCCATAACTTTTTCATTTATAGATAGTTTTTTATTTTATAGATATTTTAGATATGTGTTATTTATCGCAAAATTGTTACCTAATGCCATTGATTTTTGCTTGTGATTATTGCTTTAATTTTGGATGTGTTTTTTTTTAAATAGTCCTGATAATGACTTTATACTATTGTACTAACATGTAGTAAAATTGTTTCAACAAAACGTAATAAAAAGTTGCGATCGTATTATACAAGGAGCGTAAAAATTAATGACATCAAAGAATTTTGAAAGTTATTTTTTTTTTGCAAATACAACACTCTGTATAGCTTTCTATTATTGGGTGTTGCATTAAATTCTAGACTGATTTGCTGTAACATTATTAGTACTTGGTAGTTTTAAAATGGAAAATTTATAGTACTTAAAGTAAGTAAAAATTAATCAACATTTACACTGTTGTACGTAACAGTGTAAATGTCAAACTTTTCACAAAAATCGTAATGTCTTAGAAACAGTTGAAGATAGATATAGCAAACCCTAATTGTAATCATCATAGAATTTTTGAATATAACATCTGAAGTGTTTCATTTAAAATAGCAAAGCTCATTACAACTTCTGATCAAGTGGAAGTAAAGAAGTAACTACCCAATTATTGCAAACCCAAAGCTTTTAAAACTGAATGGTTTCGTTCACCCGTAAAACTTCTAACTAGGCAGTTCCGTGGTAAACCCTACGTACCTATAGGGGAAGGAATAACCTTTAATTTGAATACCAAATACTTTGATATTATTGGAATCGGCAAAAAATTGCTCTCTCAGATTACGGCCGGATATCCACTGCCGTGCGGAACTAGACGTAGCTCAGTGCTGACACATTCGTTAGCGTATTATCAAAGGTATTGGTGTCCACTACGCTATGCGACATTGGGCGAACCACAACGTTCGAACGATGATCACTCACACCCTCCCACCCCAGCTTCGCGCAGTAGCGGAAACCCGAACCTAAGGCACAGAACCCATTCAGTTCCATTTAAAAAAAAAGATAGTTTTTTGTATGAAAAAAAACTGTGAGAATGTAATTTGTTGCGTCCTAGTGGATGTATAAAACAAAAAAAAAACATTAATAATTGTTAAGTATTACATTTACAGTTAGCAAGATGTTTACCGTATTTGTGGCACTACAAAATTTTCGGTAACCAAGGAAACAATAACTAACAAGTGATATGTTTTCCCACTCAGAAAATTACGTAGAATCTGTATGTGCCAAAATATACAAAATTTGCCATTTACAATTTATTTCCCGGTTGTGGGCAGAGGCATGTGATGTAAGCCTATTGAAAAGCAAACAAACCATGTGGATGATGTCAGTTGCGACCAAGAATCGCAAAAGATTTAAGAAAAAAACATACAAATATATATTGCTCACAAGAGCGTGCAATTGTAGATTGTCATGGACTATCGATAGACCTGCAACTCATAGAAACTCGGTCTTGATCTAGTGTATTTCTAATGATTTCCAAACTGCAGAATTGATCCGTTTGTTATAATTTATTAAATATTGTTATTACCCCTCCATTCCTCATCAATAGTAAACAGAAAACAAGATACTCGATATACATGCACATATATATGTAAAAAATGATTTATTAACGGAGTGATTGAGATATCTGATATTGCAAACACTTTAATAGTATATGATTTTAAGCTTTAACAGTTTTAGAACGGTCTAGTATGATTTATATGATCGCCTACATTTTGAGATGGCGCGATGGCGGCGTGTGGGAGGTTGTGTTCCCATGATGGAACGCGCCCTCTGGATATCACGGAATATTCTTGCACCCTCTGGCGTTGATCTACCTTGACAAGAGGGCGGCGCTTTTTAGCTTAATACTAGTCCATCCAAAGCTGTCAACTTTTTAAAGAACTATTTCATTTGTATTTATGTTGCTGATTTAAAAATGCGCCTCAAAGTATAAAAAAAAGACGTCCATACCTACATAAATGCGGTCTCTTGTTTTCGTATGCTTTAAGGTATATACCTTATATTGGACATACATTCTTAGAGGTCGATTTATACACGACTTTTGTTGTCGTGACTTTACCCTGCATATTTAATACCGGCGCGTGGAGCTTAGTTTGTTGTTTTTTAGTATTATCACATATGCCGATATTTATAATAACATTAATAGATACATTTCTTTACACCTGCACACAATTAGGTAGTTAAATTAACTATTGATTTACAATATTGCAATACCTACATAAATAATGCTTTTCACAAGATGAACTGGTTGTTGTACGTAACTCATATTATAATTAGGTAGATACATGTCGTATCCTAAAAGTTCTTGTGACTCAGAACTCTAATTAAGACCTTATATGCTTTGCTTCCTAGGTAGTTAAACTGTAGTAAAAGTTTGCAATATTTTAATTTATCATGCACCCTACATATTGTGCTAGCAGATATCTGTTAGGGTGCCCTGAAACTTTAACACATTTTATAAAACATAGTTGCTGTGTATATTACGCGACCTAGTAGCAAAGTGATTCTAATAATTCAAGATGACCAATTAAATAACGAAAATATCTATATAGATAATTTATTCAAAGATAAAATTATTTACAGATAAATATGTATTGGAAAAACAGATAATTTCAGCTAGATAATTTTAACTGTAACTGTGTTACTCAGTTAAAGATAATTTTATTCCAGATAGCGCATATCACTCGCTTACCGATGAAGACTCGAAACACGAACATTTAGGCCAAATCGTCAGTGCAGTGGTGTGTCGGTAGACGTTTTTTTTTGTATTGGAAATTTATGAACTATACTTGTCATGTATAATATGCATCGGTGTTTTATGTTATTTTCTTCACATTTACATTAAATATGTAAATGTTAAACTCTGTGTAAATCTTTTGGAAGATTTTATTTAATATGTAGACACAACAAAGAAAGCTTCCAAAAAATTTACACAGAGTTAACGCTGCCATACGATACATTAATGACGCTTTTTTTCACTTAGGCACTGATTATTAAATAACTTTTATAAAAAAATACACAAATTGCTACATCTCAAGCACTACTCCCGATTTACTACCTAAAGGTACCTATTTTTACCTTTTTTTTATGAAAACTTACAAAGATCAATGTCTTATAAAATTCCCTGGTCACGGATAATTATAGATAAATTTATTTATGGCTAATGAAAAAAGATGAAAGATACTTTTATCTATGACCTACGGATAAAGATAAAAGACGCTTTTATTTATGGCTTTCAGATAAAGATAATAGTTAAATTATCTTATTATACAGAGTGTATCAGATATAGAGGTAAATATAATAATATGTAGCGGCTGTAATCATATACAATCAAAAAGTCTTAATGCACAGGGGAGATAGACCCCCTGTGCATTAAGCAATAACGAGAAAAAAATATTTTATAAATGCCGTGGGCTACAGCCGCACCTGTGCCCAACCTAAATGCTGTCCCGAGTATACCCCACATACCACTATCATCCAGCCATTACCGCTGTTAGTTTTGTGTGGATCGCCGCTTGGAGTGCACATGTATAAAAATGCAGCGCTACACAACGCAGGAATTGACAGATATCGTGTTAATTTACGGAGAGACGGGAGGAAATACAAATGACACAATAGACTCATTTTCGCGCGACATCATAGTAAAAAGGCGTGTTTGCAAATTTTCTATATCTACATTTATTTCTGTGTAATTCGATTCAATTCATTTTGCGTTATATGATTAAATAAATCCAAAAGAAATAACTCAGATTCATGTGGTACCGTTTATTAACAACTAACTCTCGATTCGACAAAGCAAAAGAAAAATATTTAGGTTTTTTGTAACTACTGAATGCGACTTCAATTCTGCCCAATAGTGAATCATTTTCGATCCCCTTCATGGAGATCTCGTCTATTACTGGAGATAAAGGGTAGATTTAAATCTCGCAAAGTTGTGAATTTTGTGTTTTTGTTATGAATCCGACAGGATAATAGATCAATGGACAAGTGACTAGCGGTTAAATAAAGAAAAAACGAAAAAATATTTTTTTTACCTCTTTGATATAAGTATGGGTAGAAGCACTTTATAACGGACATACGAAAAATTATATAAGAGACATAAAACATTTGTGAATACATATCTAATACATGACAACATATCTCGTTCAATATAACAACAATATCGTCAATAATAACATCCAATCAAAATAAACGTCCATTACTTTATCACTCTTAATCAGACATCTACCAATAGACTGCAGCAACGCTACTTACAGTTTAGGGAGAGATAAGAAATAAAGCATACTTATTAACTGAGTTCCGCTGTTGTTAACGTGTTTAGCAAACTTCGTCACCTAATAGCATAGATCTGCCTAATAGTTTGCAACTTGACTGCAGATACAGTACATAAGGTTTGTTCGCTGGTGCTACACTTTCCACACTGACTCCTACTTAAAACAGGATAAAAGATTTACTCTTTATGCATCTGAGAAAGAGACAATATGCACCAGTGTAATTGGTGTAACACCAACGAACAAACCTATAGTGTAATAGTTATTTGCATTAGAGTGCGGTAGGTGTCATTTATAGCGCGTGAATTTAAATTCAGTTAGGCACCAGCCGAAAGCGAATGCCTGAAGAATTCGAGTCAGCGCTGTAAATAACCTAATATTACCTAATTATACCCCCCAGATTTATATTAGATTTTTTTACCGAGAAAACCTTATTTGATTTAATAATTAATACGTCACTGTGACAGTCAATACATAGATTCCATACGTTTTAACCGGTCAACCGCCGTGATTAATTAACAAAGTTTCAGTTTGAAGAAACGACCAAAGCATTGTCAAGCAGTAAATATAGTTTGCAGACAACTTCAACTTTTTCAACAAATACTGAACAAAACTTGTAGTAGAATTCTGTTGATAAAATAAAAATAAGTGAATTCATGAATTTTTCACAGTTCATTTCATTTAGTAAAACGAATACTAAATTGACATAAGAACAATTATTGTAAAGTAAGTCTGAAATGCAAAAGTATTAATTAACAAACACATTTAAATTTTAACAATTGATTGAAAGATTGCCAAGTCATACAGATATAAGCTATATGTTATTATCTTCATCGTTTAGTAGCATCCAACTAAACGATGGAGCACTTTTCAGATTTGAAACTATGTAGTTTTTGTAAGCATTTTAATTTTATTAAACACAGATCTTTTGATAATCATGTGCTCCTTGTCTGACAATGCCTATTGATTTATTTAACATAGTCGAGTAAGTTGAGCATTCTATATTATTGTGTATGTTAAAAAGCTATAGTACATTTCAAGGTAAAAGAATATCACTTTTAATATATCACTTTTAATATATCACTTTTAATGTCTGTAATGGTGTTGTTGCCCGATTCATCATTTAAAGAATATGGTTTACCTGTTTACGTCATATGAATTCAGGGGCCTATAATTGACTATAAATTAAGGTCCTATAAAATAATAGCAAACCGTAATTTTAATTTTCAATTGTTTATAATACACAATAATAGCTATTTAACGAACAAGTGTATTAAAGAAGGCGGTTAGTTATCAAGCTTATTAATCGCGTTTTAATATACAAGTAAGTTATAATATTTTTCCGACAACAGTATAGTTTAATTTTACAATAGAAGCTATTTAGAAATTATTATAAAAATTTTAGAATAGAAACTACAAATTTTATTGACACTGACAGATGCACGTCGATATCACCCCATACTACACCGTCTTTGCTCGTAGGTACGTCATACAAATAATTGATTAAAGGAAAGAAAAAAATTATCTCTTAATAGCTGCCATTAATGAATGATGTTGATATTACGAAAGCATATAAATACAAGGTTGACTAAAGAGTTGTTTTTTGCTTAATCAACTGTGATTAGTGATTATGAAATCAACATGTGAAATTTATGAATCACTAAAGTTCATTCTCCATTACTTACCCAGGTAGCCTGACGTCACAAAGACTTCGATATTTAGTCATTGATTACGTCGATTGTGCCAATATTATAACGTATTTAATACGTGAAAAAAAAAGAACGCCATAATGTCACAGACCATCGACGTCGTTTACGGACGTCGTATAAACGTCATTTATGGAAGTCGTATCGACGTTCCTTAAAGCTTCAAGCAATAGTTGCACAGTGCAGTACAACATTACCGAGTCTTCTGTAGTAAACACATTAATACAAAAAACTGCGTGTTGCAAAAGTCTCTCTTACATATGTGTGACAAGTAAATGGGTACCTCACATAAGATATGTTTGGCCTTAGCATTATGTGGGATGCCCATTTATTTATCACACTAGAGTGTATGTAAGAGAGACGATTGTAATATGTATTTTTTTGAGTCTATAAATTTACTAGAAAACTCGGTAATGCTGTATTGGACTGTGCTACGATCAATATGCGATCTGGCGAGAAACACTTTCTTTCTTAGTGTGCAAATCTCCTTGGTGTGTCATCACCTGTTCGTTGTTTGAAGACATATAGTCCGTGATGCAAACTTTATTCTCACCCCTAAATGGTTGCTCACAAAATTTTGCTAATTGGATCACATATAAGAGCGGGCAACTTAGTTTTCTAAGCAAACAAAAATTATCTAATGGTTATTTTATTACATATAATATATTTATTTACAATCATTCTGATCATTCTATGAACATATAAACTACATAACACGTATAAACATTAGAAAAGTGTTTTATTTAAAATATTCTATCAGATATTGCTAGTAAATCCTCTTTTCATTATTATATGTATACGTTTTCCCTTAAATACTTAATAAATCTAGATAAAATGAGCCGCAATAGACATTGTTCGGGGAGTGAGGGGAAAGTGATTAACCATGGAAATATGTAAACGTTCGAAAACTCAAAACCAAATAGATGCAGGAAAATAATTTGAAATAAAGAGCACCCTACCAAGTATTGAATTTATTGAAATTAGTGAAAAAAAATGTATTTTCTGTTGTATCACCATAAAGACGATTAATTAAACACTTTTATTTCCTATACCTATAGGTATAATGATTGGTTTATGAATAACCAAAGTATAATGCACAAATATGACGAACAAATATATTTATTGTACGGGCAAAATAAGGTATTTTTAAGGTATTGATGGAAGAAGATTGGTATTATAATGTTGGAAGCATTATGGAGTATTTTTAAGAGAAAACTTAATACGAAAAGTGAGGTTAAATACTATAACAAAAAGACTCCAAACTGTGGTACTGGTAATGCTGTAAACTTCTCCTAAACCCCTCACCACAAACTGCACTAAACTGGACGTACGTTAAAGACTATACTATAAAGCACAAAATATGAAACTGTATCACCAAACAATAAAGCACTTACTGATACTTACTTTAATATTATTTCTAATTACACAATACAAAACAACATTCGAAGGCACACAAAACATTGCTTCTACGGTTTCATGCTCTAAAATTATATTTCTTTGAACCTCGTATAACGGAATCTAAAAAGATAATTAGAATATGAATTAAACTGTATAATAGTAAATAAGCTAATAAATACGGTAAACGGTATGTAATTTGTGATCAACTATTTTTAAATTTAAAACAATCGTAAAGCGTACGATATCGCTGTACAAAGGTTAGAAATATTAATATTAATAAATAACTAATTTAGGGATGATCCTAGCAAAGATTTATTATTATTAATATTTCTATATTATTTTTATAACATATTTTATTTTGCCAAATGAGTCATTGGTGGTTACGTCGTATCAGCGTCATTTCGACGTTACATAAAGACGTACTTATTTGGTCATTAAATGACGTCCTTTTTTGGTCGATACTTGGTGTATCGACATGGTCATCCATTTTTCTCCAAATATCGACGTCTATTCGACGTGACTCTGCTACCTGGGTAATGAAAAAATTGTGTTATGAAAATGAAATCCGCTTCCATTAATAACTGCAAAATTAATGTACACTAATGTGCCGTTTATGGATCGGTAAAGTAAATCACCTATCACTTAATGGAAGGTTAACGGTTTAATTAACAAACCGATTAGAACAATGGTCAAATTTAAGGAATTATACTTGTTGGCTAAGTATATAGAGAGCTAATATTTCATTTATTATTCACATTTACTGCAAAATTCTTCTTCATGAACTTGTTGCAACTTTTGACTCACAGCGTTAGCCATTATGACGTTGATAATAGGGGCGGAATAATAGCGGTTAGAGATCTAATAAAGCAATAAATAAAAGTCATTTTTTTCCATCAATAATAATGATTATAATAATAAATAAATCAATAATAATTATAATAAATACAGCGATTGGCAGAACTAGCCTCATGGAATTGAACTCTGGAAATTTTAATTCGATTATTCACTTCAACACATAAATATTTGAGTCATCAAATACAAAATGAATTTATTCGAAGTGCCAACAAAGATTGGAAATGTAATTGTTATAAAAATAATTGATCCTATGTTTTTCTCTATAATTACACTGTGCTCGAATCGGTAGCTTATTGTTTTCAACATTGATGGGTCCTGGGTGGAAAATACAATTCGAGTACGCTGAATCTAGTGCCATCGGCCGTTTTGTAAAGTTGGCTCTTGTTTTCGAGATATTCACGTGTAAAGATTGTACCCAAAAGGCCCCAAAAAAGTTTTTTTCTATTTTAACTACTTATTCAACAAATGCCTATTGAGTTCGACGAAATTTCTTTATCAAAATACTTAATCGGCCTGATATTCGATGTTTGATGAAAGACACACCATTTGAAAATGCCCTCAGTGATTCAGAACTTATGGCATGGAATTTTGTTAAAGCGGTCATTGAGAATGTTCTCGGGATTTATCGATTCTATAACTGACGGCCTGACATTCAAGACATGTTCACTGCTTTTTACACATGTGTAAAAATTCGCGAGCAATCATCAGCCGAATCAGATGAGCATGACGAGCGTTTCCACTAAGTGACGGCAAGATTCGAATATCGAACCTATAGTGGGAAAAAATTGATACTCTGTTAGTGGATATTTGTTGGAATTTGCAAAGAGGATCAGAAATAGAAGAGTGTTGGGAAAAAGAGATTCTATGTGCAAAATACACAATTTTTGGAAAAAATAAACTATATAGGGTGATTCACGCAACCCTCCATTAAAAGTTCTTGAATTTGCAATGATATCTCGATTTTGAAACTTCCGCGTTCAAATAGTTAACTATGATGTATTTAGAAAAATAGTTTTATTTATGTCACACTTCCGATTACATAGAAAGTCGTGGCCACTTTGATATTATAAATAGAAACATATATCTTTTTGTGCATTTTTAGGTTCTACTAGACATTGTAAAGCCAATTTATCGGTTACCGTTTTAGAGTTATTTTGGCTTTTGTGAAAAAAAAAGCGCAAAAAATATAATGCATTGAAGGCGTATAACTGCTGTACAGTAAAAGGTAGAGAGATTTTATGTGAACTATGCAAGGTGCTCTAGTATTTAACTGAGGATTAAAAAGTAAATAAAATTATACAGTCTGTCTTACAATCAAGAGTAAATTCAAAGTAACTTCTTAGCACCAAAAGTACTTTTTTTTCAAATGGAATGGAGTTTATATTAAAATTCTAAAGTGTTTGCTATATAATTTTATTATACTTACATAATGCATACCGCATCTCGTTTTTTAATTACCTTGTATTCAGTAAATTTGATTTTTTCAGGCTATATTTTATTTTATTATATATACTTTTAAAATTAAAATTGTTTTTCACCGCCTACTATTAATTAAATATTAATTCAAAACTACATTTTCTGAAAATCACATCTTAATCTACCCGAATGTAAAGTGTATCACGCTTTGGCAAAAATGGTAACATATTTATTCTGTAGTAATAACAAATGCAGATTATGTTGAGTAATGATGAACAAACTTTTAATTATTTTTTTAAAATTATTTTTCAAAGTTTATAAAAATATTGACGAAAAACTTATATTTTTGATTCCCTTTACCCCGTTTGATGGTATATATCTGTACCTCAGAGGCAAAGTATGTTAAGTCCAAAATTGGCATTTTACGATAGACACGACAGAAAAACAAAAAAGATAGCAATGAAAGATCATTGTATGTATATTAACTTAACATACTTAACTCGATTTCGCCATATTTCGACTTAACATAGTTTGCCTCTGAGGTGCAGATATACAGTGGCCGGCAGAAAGTGCGCAGCATATGAGAATAATTTTTGTCTTTGAATTTAGTAAATCTTTTTTTTTACAAATTACGTCTGTATGTCTGGAAACTAAAATAACGCTCATCACATCTGCCGAAAATTTATTTATGTACGAAGAAAGGTCAAAAATATAAAACTACGCTAAGAGTAAAGTATGTCAATTTTTGGGTTTAGAAGATTCTTTTATTAATAAATGTTGTTTCGGCCGTTGGATTCATATTCTAACGGGCAAACCGTACCCTTCAAGTGAGGGGTTGGGTAATTATCGCCACAGGAGGTACAATAAACCCATTACAGATATTAAATGTGATATTCTCGTACCTTGACGCGCACTATACTAGTATATTTGCAGGTCAATGTCAGAGTAGTCAAAACCATATTTGACTGACCCACACCTCAATTTAATTTGTAATAATCTATAGTCGGATAGATGCAGTATTTCAATTAGGGTGCTGCAGTGACCTTTACTGGGACCAATTCTTTTTTTTTTAATTTACATAAACGGTATTCGTTCATTGAACATCAGCATTGTTATCACGTTGCGCATACTGACCATATCGACATATTAAAAATTAGATGATTCTTAACAAATCACCACATTACGTTTATTAGTCTCAAAAAATAAGTGTCGCGTATATAGTAATGAAGATTTAAAAGAGAAGCCATGTTTTACTTAAAACTTATAAATTTTGAAAGAACTTTTCAATGATAGAAACGCTATTTTACAACAATCAATGTGTGTACAGATAGATGAATCTATCATCCTTAAGTGCCTGTGGAAAATTGCTACATTGGAATGGGTATATTGGGCTGCCATCTGTGTATAAATGGCACCCTTAATAATGAGGATTATGTAGTTATAACCCTTTTTAGATAATCTTTTAAGAATTTGGAGTCTAAGAAAAAAAAACTTCTGTTTAAAAAACTATGAAATTTGCTTCAATGCCGAGGTTTTTTTTTGATTTAATGATATATTATTTCAATAAAAAAAACGCATTGTATAAACATTATTACTTTGGAAAGCAAAAATTGGCTTAAAAATATTAATTTCTTCAATTCAAAAAATCCTTTCTAACATCGCAAATAAACGATTTAGTAAAATTTTGAATCTAGGAAAAAAGCTATTTCATCCACAAATTTAATCATGAATGGTAATAGCCTTTTTTATTTAAGGGTAAGAAAATAAAATTTCAAGTTTAAATTTGGAATCCGAAGGTTCCTTGATTTAGTAATATGAGAACGACCATATATTAAGTTAAATAAAAAATTGCAAAAAAGAGCAATTAAAAATACGTATTTCTTCGAGTGAAAACAGTATTAGTTTAAAATAAAAAAATATGCTGAAAAATGAATTTCCTTGGTTTAAAGATTACTTTCTGTCAATACATATGCTGTAGACATTTAATATACCATATCCATTTTGTTGTTTCTTATTTTTATTACATATTGCATTTCTATTTCTTTTATGTTTCAAACTTTAGATATCCGGATTCACGACTGGCGAAACTTTTCAACGGGACCATACCAATTGTCTTGGACTCCCTCAAACAGCATTATTTTATTGACAGAGATGGTAGAATGTTTCGACATATACTAAATTTTATGAGGAATTCACGATTGTTGATCTCAGACAATTTCAATGATCTCGATTTATTGTTAGAAGAAGCACGCTATTTTGAAATTGGACGTAAGTTGGCATGATTTAGATATCTGTGTTAATTTGTGGATATAAAAATATAAGTATATCGTCTAATACATCTCCAATATGGCTCAGTAGACGAATTATTTATAATAAAAACTAATAATTAACGAATTAACTAATCAAATAACAATTTGGGTTTAATGTTACAGCTATGATTCGGCAGTTAGAACAACTAAAAAAGGATCGGATAAAAAACGGGACCCTCTCTTCCACAGTTAACGCAGTAAATAGAACGAATTTTCACAGACCGGTAGACTATCAATCAACAGATTCTACATCATATATAAGCCAAGATACTTTCGAGTGTATCGCTCTTCACATTAGCCCAGATCTGGGAGAAAGAATACTTCTGTCGGGCGACAGAATGCTACTAGAGGAAGCTTTTCCGGAAACTAATCAAGCTCTGATGGACACAAGATCGGGCGTCGCTTGGAATCAACATGACACCCACCACGTAATTAGGTTTCCATTAAATGGATATTGTAAGTTAAATTCGGTTCAAGCAATTAGGAGACTTCTGAATGCCGGATTTAGGATAGCGGCCAGTAATGGGGGTGGTGTGGAGGGACAGCAATTTTCCGAGTACTTGTTTATTAGAAAAGTACCGCTCGGCTGATAACTGGTGATGTTAAGAATTGACAATCACGATTTATAAAAGGATGTTAATTATTTAAATTTTTCACTTTATATAATATATAATTATGTTATATTAATAATGATTTGTAAATATATGTTTTAAGGCGTGATATTTTAATAAAACGAAGGCAAATGTAATACATTTGAAAACCACATATTGTTAAGTTGATTATGTAACGAATATATTGTTAAAAATAAAATTTGCCACAAAAAAAATCAATATTCCAGAAACCTAACATTCCGTAAATATACTTACGTATATTTTAAAAATCCGCTTCTGATTTAAAGGAAATATGAAAGGATCTATTATTAATCTAATCCAACTTATAGGTATGTATAATGTACATTTTGAAATCAATTTGTGCATATTGATTTTCTACATGACACATAAGTATTTAAAAATCGTTTAATCTTATATTAATTTCTTGTAACATATAAGGATAACATAATGATTAGTATGATACAGCTTTTAAAATGTTATTAAAAAGACAGGGCTAAAAGGCTTTTATTAAAACAGAGATAAATTTTTAATAAAATATTGTCCTAGTATTTACAGAGAATAAAATGAAATAGATACCGAGACTCTATCACAAATTATTTCCGGTATTTCTCTCTGACCATGTTCGTAGATATTAAAGTATTCATTTTCTCAACTTATCACCGCTTGACAGCTGAAGAACGAAATTAAAATATATCTATCTCTTTACTTTCCAAAACAGCTTAATCAGTAAAACGTTAATATATCTTATATAATTATATATATATATATATATATATATATATATTGTAAAACAATATGTTAGTTAATATATAGGGACAAAAAATATTTTTTGTAATTATATTCAATGCTAACGGTGAAATTTCAGTTCAACACGAGGCGGTTTTAATATAGCCTTGGTTTGAATATATTTTTGTATGAAGTGCCCGAGGATAGTTAGCCTGCGGCAAACCTTCTGCAAGAACCATTAGTTCCTGGAACAAGCTCTACTTCAGGCAAAGCGCTTTCGGCTATTTATTATCCGTCATCCGTTTCATTTTCTCCACCCCTAGACAATTTGCCCGCAGCGTAATTGGTCGACCCAGAACGTTTGTGTTCCAGTATACACATATGTAGTATATATTTTAAGAAAATTATAGAATATATACACGAATAAATACATAGGTACGTATACTATATCTATGAGTATGTATACACATATGTACCCCACACAGCCGTATCTATATATGTATCTATATATTTTATAACGACTTAACGTTTCACCGTCTATAGCCATAAATTGCACGTTATACCCACTAGGCACTACATACATTGTGAATATGTGCGAAGAGAATTTGTCATTTAACTATCTCGGGATTTGCGTTGTTCAGGATGTTGATTTTAATTAACTAAATTATTTCAATTAAGAAAATGTTAAATATTAAAAAAAAAACGCAAATACAAAAATGGTGTTTCCAAATAAAATAGATAACTATATGCAGTAGGTAATTTATTTGGTAGTTCAACCAACGAAGCTCTAGCATCTAAGCATAATAGGCCACCAATTTATCAATATTTTTTAATTTGAAATATTATATGGTCACGATAATAGTATATTTCAAACCAAGGGAGGAAAGTGCTCTATTGCAAACCGCGGGCAAATATTACAAACCGAGCCAAAGGCAAAGTTTGTAATTCCTCGCGGCCTGCAATAGCACTTTCCTCACGTGGTTTGAATACTATTTTTTCCCAGCCAGTCCACTTTTAACTAAATGTCTAAAAATAATTGAGACACCTGTGAGTGACATGATAGATAGTATGGAAATTAGTAATAAGCTAGAAATATGTTCTTTCCAATCCTTTTATTATTAAAAATCACTGTCGACCGGTTTCGGTTTTTACTGATAGATAGTAGGCTTAATCTGTCAAATATTTTTTGACAACTGTCAAGTTAGGGTCGTTTTAAAAGTAATAGTTTAATTTAATACCTAATAATTTAGCAATTACCTCATAAATGGGCTCAAACTGGGTTGAATGTACTAATGTCATCTATCAATAATGTCACATATTATAAGATGTACAGTCATCATGTCAATGTCCCTAGGGAGGAAAAGTATAACTTTCCTCCCTCAAATGAGAGAGGAAAGTGCACACTTTCTTCCCTGCTGGGAAAAAACACTTTTTCTTCACAATAATTACGTTTCACGTCTAATCTACCGGAGATATAAGCATAGTAATTATGCAAGCTGCTGAAGTAGCCCATAATAAATAATCAATCTTCACGTAATCTGAAACTATCACAATGTTAGGAAAGCAATATCATATAAGATTATAAATTTAATATTTAGTTTTAAATATTTTACTAATAACCATTTCATATTACAAAATTAGATATACAACTGCAACACCTACTTATTTTTTTCTTTGATTTTTGTTCATATGCATTTTTATTTTACTGCATTGGTTTCTTTCAAAAATAAAATATTATTTTAATATATTTTATATATTGGTGCATCTGACATCGATGATACGACACGCATGTTTTCTACTCCGTAGTTAAACCTAAGTTTTTAGGAGATTACGAGTGAAATAGTTCATAAGTTTAGTTGACTAACATAGTGTACGGGCGTGTTAAACGTGTTCGAAAGAAAAGAATCTAAAGGCGTTAAACAAGGGAGTAAGGTAGGAGATAAAAGTAAGTTAAAACAATCAAATTGTATAGTGAAAACACAAACCGGGCAAGTGTTGAGAAAAAACAACATAGAGTTTTTAATACACGCGAATCGGAAGGCCATTATATTCGGAATAACATTCTGATTCTATACTCCACCAGACATACTCGTATAAATTGCACGTATTCGGATGATTTCAATAAACGGAATAATTCACAGGAGCGCAGTGGAACACAGGTTCATATTTCGTGTTTATTTTATACGTAACTAAATCTCTATTAAACTTATTTACAACAAAAGTTTACCATTTGTCTTAATAAAAAATTCTGCAGATTACTAATACTGATTGTGAGTGAATGTGACTGTGTGATTTAAATGCGTACAACATCTATGAACAACAAACACCGCCCATCAATCCAGAAAATAAATTTCGGATGATCGAGCAAAACCGGAAAGTTGAGAATTTCCAAAATCACACAATTTATACGAATACGTATATGGACACCTACCCAAAAGTTTCGGTAGATTCATTCGATATAAAATCGTTGTACAATTTTTTCAGATTTGGAATCATTCGGGTCGGAATCATCCGATTCAGAATCATAAAAATTCAAACGAATTTAGAATAATCGAGTCAAAACCAGAAAGTTGAGAACTTCCAAAATCACAAAATTTGTGCGAATACGTATACGAATACCTATCAAAAGTTTCGGCAGATTCATTCGGTATAAAATCGTTGTACAAATTTTACGGATTTGGAATCATCCGATTCGAAATCATGCGATTCCGAATCGGAATCACCCGATTCCAAATCAGATTCTAAGAATCGGAATCATCCGAATATTTCAATAATAATAATCAACGAATATTTTAATTGATTCGGAAACTCACAGCACTAGTTTTTGCGGAGAACAATGAAGATGATAAAGAGAAGATAATGTCGAATAAATCGAAATTAAAGAATTTGAGTGGAGAACAAATATATATATAAACAATGATTTAACAAAACTAGAAAGAAATAAACAAAGAAGGATACGGGTGAAGGCAAAAGAGGAGAGGGAGAAGGGAAGACCAGTAAAGGTTGGATATAATAAAGTAGATGGTAATGTGTGGGAATGTAACAAGGGTTTGGAAACGTTAGAACATACAACTACAGCATCAAGAAACTGATCATAAAAAAAGCCAGGATCATTGGAGTGAGATTGATATATAGTGGAGTAGAAGAAAAAGAACGAGCACGCGAAGGAGTTGGGTATGTAATAGAAAGAGATATGAGAAAAATATTCGTAAATAGTCCGGGATCTTCTGACGAATACTAAAATTGGAAATGGTAATTGCAAGCATACAAAAATATAAATAGTAGTGGTGTACGGTTCAGACGAAAATGAATGGGTGAAAAAGAAGGAGGAATTTTGAGAGCAGCTTAATGAAGAAGTAGAGGATTGTAAAGGACGAGTAATAATATTGGGTGATTTCAATGGACGTGTGAGTAAGAAGGATCAGACATCGGGCGAAGCAATTGGCCCCATGGAAAAGCTTCGAGAAACGATAATGGTTCCAGACTCCTTGAACTTTGCGTAATGAACAATTTAATAATATCCAATACGTTTTTGCCTATAAGGGTATCCACAAATTCACGAGGGAAGTTAAAAGCAGAAATGAAAAATCTGAGGAGGGCGGAGAAGGGAATATGATTAAAGATGGCTAAGTCACAGTATAGAAATATATCAGTAATGACAGAATCCCTTTTTATGAATGAAAATTCTTCGTCCTGTTTTAAGACCTTGATCACATTGATGCTACGGAGTGCAGCGCGCACGCGCATCCTATGCGTCTACCGAAAAATGTAGAACATTTAAAAATTTGATCTCTATGCTTTATAGGCGGAGGTTATGTCAAAGTTATATCAATATATTATTATTGAATTGGTCGAAATTTAGTAGATGCAAGAGAAAGAGTCGCTGTAAGAATATTAGCTGTGAATTATAAACATGCAATGTGCATATAACCAATTTTCTTTGTAGAGATCAAGAGAACAAACGAAATTTAAAAATAAAATGGGGGTGAACATCATAGCGACATAACATAAGTGCCTAAACGTGGTATTTAATTTATCGTGATTGATACATACACATACATACGTGCTGCTATAAAACACTAGCACCGCGCCAAATTTTCTTGAATGAAATGCACGATCGTTACACGATTCACGTGCTGCGCAATACGATTTATTTATGACCGGCTACGCTCATTTTACTACGATTCGAAAAACGGACGAGAGCGGGAAGCCAATCTGTCTCTACTGTTATCTTTCTATACTGTGGCTAAGTTACGGATGACACATAAGGGGGGGATAAGAGTACTAACAGGGTCCAACAAAAATGGTGGAAGTAATAATATTGGCCGCACCTACTAGAAGAATCTTCCATACGAAATGGTTGATAGATAACAAAATTCTTAGAATTTGGAACAAGGGCTAGGACAACGGGTACGTATGGATAGAGATGAATTCTATTGTGATATATAGCTACTATGTGTCACCAAACATAGAAATAAAAAGGTTCCATAAGTTTCTACAGTCATTTAGACAAGACATGAAATATCATATGAAGGAGATCATTGTAGGCGGTGATTTGAAGGCAAAGTCATATCTGTGGTGCTCTAAAATCGAGGATAAAAGTGGTGAACTGTTGGTAGAATGGATGACCGAAGAAGACCTTATAGTTCATAATCGTTGCAGATGTTAGGATTTATAGTGCGAATCACGCGTTACTTTTCATCGGTCCGAGCGGTTATGTCACTTTACTTCACGTTTGCGCGGTCCAGATTGGAATACGCTTCGCTAGTCTGGTCTCCTTTCTATCAGTGCCATATGGGTTCTTTGGAGCAAGTTGCCAAGCAGGAGCAAGTCGATATTTAAAGGTTAAAGTATCTCTACTTAAAAATTGATTCTTTGGACTTGCGCCGTAGGCAGATCGAAATTGTGTTTCTGTACAACCATATAAACAGCCGTCTCGATGCCCCTAGTTTGTTAATGCAAATCAACCTCGTAATAATTGTAGGCAGTCTAATGTGTTCTATCGCGCTAGAGCTAAAACAAACAGTTTATTAAGGTCACGCATTTATAGAATGTGTAATAATTATAATACTATCAGTAATTTTAATGTAGATATACATTCAAAGCAACTTACCTGAGATATTAATATTGTGCACGGAATCTTATCCACGTATTTATAATTAGTGCTTCTCCCAAAACCTTTTTCTCTCTATCAATCTCTGTTTTCGCTCTGCTTTGCTGATTGACAACTACTAATAGAAGATCCATGGGCCCAGAAGGAATCATAAATGCCATAAAGACGGCTTGTGACATGGTTTTCCCCAACAAGACTATGGGCGGAAGAACGCGGTATTATTGGTGGTCCGACGAAGTGGCGCTTGCAAGAGGACAGTGTCTAAAACACAAGAGGCGCCATGGTAAGAAGTAATAAGGGCGCAGAGGGATAAAATGCAATGTCGTGGCTGTATGTTGCCCAAAGTAGGTGTGCACTGAAAAAATGATTCAGATAGCCAAGAGGAAACGCTTGGAAGAGGTTGATGGATGAAGCAGACCATAACATATGGGGGAAAGGGTACCATATTGTAACCAACAAAATAACAAGGTGGCCTGTGGTGTCAATCACCGACGAAAAACATTGAAGGTTGCGATGACGTTTTTCCCCACCCAGTTTAAGAAAAAACGGAATAGATGAAAAGTGAGAAAAGAAGAGCTAGCCCAGGAGGGAGCGAAAACTAAGAGAAGTCGTGCTGCAGGGCCGGATAGAAACTCCCTGAGTTAGTGAAGACGATAATAGAGACTGCCCTGAGGCCTGTCTGGCGGTCATGAACGATTTGCTGGTAGAGGGGAGGTTCCCATCTGTTTGGAAGACGGCAAGGCTGGTGTTAATTCCAAGAAAACTCCTATCGAGCAATATGCATGGGAAAATTGCTGGAGCAACTTTTAGCTGTGCGTTTGAAGAACGAGATAGAAGAGAAACGAGGTCTATCAAAAGATCAATATGGATTTAGAGCCGGGGGATTCACAATTGGAGCCTTGGGAAAAAGTCAAAAGTCCAGCGGCGAGTAGCTATACGGCATCACCTGGCGTATAGGACAACGTCGACTAAGTCATTACTTGTATTGGCCAGAATTATCCCGATACATCTAACTATGAAAACGAGAGAAAAAGTTAGAAGAGAGGAACGCGCAAGACATACCGAATGTATGGCAAAGTAATTGGGAAGACGAGAGAAAGGGGGAACTGGATCCGAAAGCTAATTAGAGACATAAGGTCACAGAAGCCCACTGAGGAAGTCAATCATCACATCACCAGATACTGACAGGCCATGGCTGCTTTCACTACTATCTTCACCGATGGGATGACAGCATGCATAGGCTGGCTTCTGCAGCGGAGAAGATACGGCTGTTTTTCTATTGTCCAAGATGGACACCCGAAAGAAATCAAGCGCAGGAGAAAGGTGGGATCTTAACACCGAAAAAACGGATACCTTAATAGATAGCCGGAATCACTTCCCACTTGGCAAAATAACATGACTATAACGTCGTCTAAATGTTATCTTGTAACGCGAAATGTTACAAAAACATATACAATGTACCACATGCAGTAACATTTCTACGACTGTTTAATGTCCGCCTAAGCGATGTTACGAAACAATATTTCCCAGTAATGTTAATACGAGGTCTTCGAGTAACATTACTTTAACATGACGATTAATGTTGAAGTATAACTCTTCCATAACATTTCTCATATGTTAAAGAGAAATATTGATACAGTGTGGCAATTAAATGTTTCTATAAATATATCTACGCTAATATGTCTATTAGGATCTTTTATTTACTCCAAAAGTTCTTGCTGCATTATACAAGAAACATGATGTTGAGGGTTTATCGAGAGGTTATATCAATTAATATAAAACGGAATCTCAATCAGTCTTATTGAAATTCAATGTTAATATTTTAATTTCATGTTACCCTTGATAGATCGGGCCCCTCAGTTTATACGAATTTATCTTCACTTACTAAAATTACAATATTAACATTAAACATTAATGCCAGAAAAATATAATGGACAAGACATTTTTATAATATAACATTATAAGTCTTTTTTGTAGTTATTTTTGCAGATACATTAAAATGGTCAATCATATATCATATAGTTCTATGTAAAAACTAAATAGTAATACTATGAATAATATTATAAATAGCTATTTAAGTAAACGAAATACATTAATAAATACTTTAAAAAGTAAAATGCTGCTTACAGAAGACAATAAAGACATTTATTGATTAAAAAAAAAAGTAGGTACATTAAATTCCATTTTAATAAACTTCAGTATTGGAAACAGATTATGGGGCACATAAATTAACATGAATAGAATCTAAACAAAAACTCACAACACATAAGAAAAACGCCCCGAATGCATTTTATTCCTTTGAACATTTTGCTGTTTTTCTATCAAATCTTTGTTTTGCATAACGAAACCATTCCATGACAGTTATTTCGTATTCTGTATCTGTGAATACAATATTTCTTCTAATTCTCTCTGAAATTAAAAAAAAAAGACACCGTCAAAAATAGAGATCAGAAAAACGATTTTATTTATATGAAAATTGAGGATATGCTGCATATTTTATATATAACACTGTTTATAATTATTGTACAATTTGTATTTGATCAAGAATTACTATCAATTCTAAGAATGACATTACGTGACATTGCTAATCCTTATAGTACAACAGGTAGGTTTTACTATAACATATATAGGTTATGATATACATACTATATCTGTCTTAAAGATCTTCGATGGATTTGAAAGGGTCGACATACCTACTTTAGCATTATAAATAAAACTTACCTGATAATGTTTGATTCATTATTGACGGAAATTTTTTCTCATCAAAACAATTGCGACGCACAATCCCAAGATGGTCCTATCCACGCCCTGTCCAGTCACGAATACCGTATGTGACCGTATATTGTGAAAGAGGGGGTTCACAGGTTCACGCCAACTCGTGTATGCCCGGTACGAAAAAATTGTGATGGCAAGCGATACTAACTTTTACAAGTGCGCAGTGCGCAACCACAACCCCACTAACATGATTATTATAGGCTACAAAAAATGTTAGAAAAATTCATCACCATTATTTACTTTATAGAGAAAATTTGCTCCATTAGTTTTGTGTTTTCAAAATTCTAAATTTGCAGAACATATACACGTACCTATCTTACACTTTATAAAATGTAAATATGTTAATGTTACAAGCGCAAATGTTGTAACATTCCTTATAATGATTCACCTTGTAAATACGGCAATGTTACAACTAAATATTACCTCAACATTTCTGACAACAAAGTGTTTGTTTTTGCAACATTGTTTTAAAATATTTTTTCCTGATTACATTGAAATGTTACTGTAATGGCCTGCAATATTTCTATCATTATTTAATGTTGCTGCAAAATTTCAGTAACATGTTTTTGTTTAACATCGCTGTCTAGTAAATAATGTAATATTACTGGGATATCTGCAACATTACTTGCCAAGTGGGCGGTCTCTATTTGTTAAAACAGAAAAGCAATTGGATAATATATAAAAGTATTATCCAATTGCGCCAATGCTGTCGAAACTTTCTGGCTTGTTGCGTCTTTATCTTGAATGTTGGTATATTATAAATTCTTCCGATACATTAGATTGCCTATGGTTCCGATGATCAAAGGTGAAAATTCAATATGTGTTTGTACAATGTGCAATAGCAACAGACTATTGGTTATCACATTCTTACAGTTGAAAATACAATCATGGTAATTTGCAACAGAGCAGAACTCCGAAAGATATCTTCTACGCCATACGATAAGGATGCTACAACATTCTCGACTTACACAGATTTACATTTCCAGAATTTTACTTATTCATTAAGCGTGTTTCCCATTTAAAGAAATACATGCTAAAGTCGTATCTTAGTAACCAAGCGCTCTTTTGTTTCTTATGCCATAGCACGAAATGCAAATGGAAAAGTACACGAACTTTCTCTATTCTCTCCTCTAAAAACAAAGAAGTTGGCCGTTGTAGAATGTTTTGTGAACACCTAGAATGAATTTAACTGAGCGTGATTTTCTTTATAACTCTCGTAATCATGATTTTACAGAAAAGTCGTTTTATACTTTGTTATAGCCAATGATTAGAGAAACTCAAAAATGTAAAAATATACCGGGTGTCCCATTTAAAAAAATACATGCTTTAGTCGCATCTCAGCAACCAAGCGCTCTTTGGTTTTTTATGCCATAGCACGAAATGTAGGTGAAGAAGTACCCGAACTTTCTCCATTTAACCGACTCTATATCTCTAAAAACAAAGAAGTTGGCCATTGTAGAATGTTTTGTGAACACCTCGAATGAACTGAGCGTGATTTTCTTTATAACTCTCGTAATCGTGATTTTACAAAAAAGTCGTTTTATACTTCGTTATAGCCAATGATTAGGGAAACTGAAAAAGGTAAAAATATACCGGGTGTCCCATTTAGAAAAATACATGCTTTAGTCGTATCTTAGCAAGATAGCACGAAATGCAGGTGGAAAAGTACACGAACTTTCTCCATTTAACTGACTTTGTATCTCTAAAAATAAAAAAGTTAGCTATTGTAGAATGTTCCCGTGAACACACTGTATGTTAAAATAAAGCACAAATATATATATAATATACGGTCTCTATATGTTAAAACAGAAAAGCAAAAACTTTTATATATTATCCAATTGCGCCAATGTTGTCGAAACTTTCTGGCTTGTTGCGTCTTTATCTTGAATGTTGGTATATTATAAATTCTTCCGATACATTAGATTGCCTATGGTTCCGATGATCAAAGGTGAAAATTCAATATTTGTTTGTACAATGTGCAATAGCAACAGACTATTGTTATCACATTCTTACACTTGAAAATACAATCGTGGTAATTTGCAACAGCACAGAACTCCGAAAGATATCTTCTACGCCATACGATAAAGATGCTACAACATTCTCGACTTACACAGATTTACATTTCCAGAATTTAACCTTTACAGCCTCCGTCAGAGGGTTAAATGTAAAAATGATTATGCAATATATTAGTTCAGTACTTTCCATATGTATAGTATTTTGTATTCTATTTCCCAGAAAAAAAATAGGTGTTTTAGACTCGAAATATGATATTTCCGTCAATGTGCATACAATAGTTAAATCATGCTAGAGCAATCCTCTTCAGCAACGGCTTATAAGAAAATTCAAGTTCAAACATTATAAAAATATTTTATTTACACAATTAATATGTAACTAGATACTTTGTTAATTTAGGAAAATATTCAATAAAAATCTCATCTTCATCTTCATCAGAATCAGTGGCAGTCATATCAATTTCGGAACTATCAATACTATCTTCCCAGTCTTCGGAACTCGAATCAGAATCACTGTTTGTTTCTATTGGCGGAGTATATGTCGCACCAGGCATAACAATATTTGTAAACTTCTGAAAAAATGACAACAAAATAATTGCAATAAATTATTGCAATGTTTAAATGATCAAACAAACCTGCAAACATTTCTGCAGAAGCAATTATAGGATTGTTTCATTAAATTAATTTTACATACATGTATTAAGTTGCCAATCACTTGTTCATTTAATTCAAATAAAATATTAGACTGTAAGAATAGGTATTTTAGTTTTTTCAGTTTACATATTTCACTTGGTATAGAATTGAAACTGTTTTACTTAAGTTTAGATGTACAAGTTCTTGTAACTTATTAAATCTTTCAGGTACAGTTGATAAATTATTATTTTCCAATGTTAACCATCTAAAAAAACCCATTTTGCATTTCATATATGTGTACACATTTTGCACTTACCTCAGTTCTTTCAATTCACAAAATTGAGCAGGAAGACTTGGTATTCGATTATTTCTTAGCACCAAAGGTATCTAAATGTACTAAATTACCTATTTCATCTGGTATACTTTCTAAACAACAGCTATTACACCAAAGGGTTTCTAAATTTACAAGACACCCAATATATTTCGTCAAATCCTTAATAGCGTTGTGGCTTATATTTAGTATTTTTAATTGCTTTAAGTCTTTTAGTGCCGCAGAAATGCATTTAATACTATTGTAATCTAATGTTAAAGTATGTAAGTTTTTTAAGTTACTCAATTGCCAGGGGAACATCGATGATTTTGTTTCTAGCTAACGACAATGTGTGAAGTTGAATGCATTCCAAAATCTTTGTTGGTAATATCAATGATATCATTATCTTCTAAGCAAAGTGTAGAGCCTTACTGGCGTGTGCACATTCTTATTCTGGCCAAGACGTGATTTCGTTGTAAAATGTTTATAAATGGATTCATGTTGTTATACGCTTAACATTTTTTGGTGCAGTCTTGCGACAACCACAATAATTTTCTGTATTTCTGGTCGATCCTGCAAAATAAAAAAAAAATAATTCACACGCACCTGTTTTTCGCACGTCAAACAAAAATAATTGTACCATAAATTTCATTTTGTCGAAATTTGTATGTAAAACGCCATACTGAATTGTATTGTGTGTTGTCTAGACTTCCAAAATTGCTGTATTATAGATATTTAATTATGCTATAAAAAAATATATTTATTATAATTTGACATTTAGTTATAATTACCACATAAAAAAATACTATATCTTAATCAATTTTTTTTTTAGATTAATGTTTTAAAAAATATATATCAATTCAAGTTCTAAATTATTAGTTTTGTAATGCACCAATAGATAGCACTAACGCCCATCTTAAGAACTACAAATGATAAAATGTTAGGTTATGCCGTGTGACAAGTAAGCGGTCTAAGAAATTTCCCGCCCGCTAACTTTTATAACTTGGCATGAACTTGGCCGCCTAACCAATGGTTGTAGATAGTTCTGATTGAAAGAAAATAGCATTCAATAAATAAAATTAATTTATATGAATACAAGCTTACACTTAACTCTAATTTTCTACCAGTGATGGCAACAAAACGACGTGCGGAGGCAAGTAGTACAAAATCTAAAAGGGCTAAATGTAAGACTATAATTTAAGTAATAAACATCTATTTTTCAACTATATTATTTTAGTTACATTAACGGAAGGTCACATACCAAGTACAAATAAAGAAGGATCTATTTTTGTAACCGGTGCTGGAGATTTTGGTCAGTTAGGCTTAGGAAGTGATGTTTTAGAAAAATCAAGATTTGCTTTAGTTCCGATAAAAGAAGAAATTGTAGATGTCTGTGCAGGTGGTATGCATACTGTGTGCCTTACAAAAGATGGAAAGGTTGTTAGCATTTCATATTGAAGCAACACATTATTAGCTTATTTTATAGGTTTTAACTTTTGGATGTAACGATGAAGGAGCTTTAGGCAGAAATACTTCAGACAAAGAAGATTCAGAGTTTATTCCTGATATAGTCGAGTTACCAGGAAAAGTAATCCAAATATCTGCAGGTGATTCACACACGGCAGCTTTGCTTGAAGATGGAAAAGTATATGCTTGGGGAACTTTTCGAGTAAGTTAAAATAATCATTTGTTGGAGAAAATTTAAATTACCTAGTTCTTATTAGGATTCTCATGGCAATATGGGTCTTACACCAAAGGGTAATGAGAAACTTCCCTATTTGATAATGTCAGAACATACAATAGCGAAAATTGCCTCGGGTGCAGATCATATAGTATTTTTAACAAGTTTTGGCGAAATTTACACATGTGGTTGTGCAGAACAGGGGCAGTTAGGTAGAACAACTGAAAGAGGAAGCAGTAGAAATGCTAGAAGTGCTGGTGGTAAGGATCAGCTAGGTAAATATAAATAAAAGGCAAACAAAATTTGTATATTAATTTATATTCCTATATCAGTTAATATGTTATGATTTTTTTCCAGCTAAATTATTGATACCAAATTTGATTAACACAAACCCACGCGTGAAACCAAAATTTGATGATATTTGGGCTGGAACTTATGCTACATTTGCTAAAGTAGCTATGAAAAATGATATATATGTATTTGGATTGAATAATTACAATCAGTTGGGTAATACCAGCTAAGTGTTTTCCATAATACATATTTATACTTAACAATTTGTAGGCTTAAAATCATTAGCACCCCAATTTAAACCAAAACTATCACAACAGTTTTCAAGATATAAGTGGCTAGCTATTTCTTGTGCCCAGCATCATACTTTAGCTCTGGATGAAGATGGTAAGACTTATGTTATAGGACGAAAAGAATATGGAAGGTTAGGCCTTGGCAAAGATTGTGAAGATGCTACAGAACTTGTCCAAATACCTGGTTTAGCCAATGTAAAAGTTATTAGTATTAGTTGTAGTTCAGCAAGTTCCTTTGCTGTTACTGATGAGGGTAGGTTTAATAATACGAAGATTAATAAAAACATTCTTTATACCTTTCTTTATAGGAATTCTATATGGTTGGGGAATGGGTTCTGTGGGCCAGTTAGGTACGGGAGAAGAGGAAGATTGTTATGAACCCACTATACTGAAGAGTAAACAGCTAGAGAATAAGAAAACATTTAGAGTAAGTAGTGGCGGACAACACACTACTGTGTTAGCATTAACGAGTAATAATAACAATAAAATAATTGGCAAATAATGTCTACAAACTTCATATGTACATTAGTCATATTTCATGAAAACAATACTAAAATTAAAATTATATATTTTAATATCACTTTTTATAGTGTTCAATTTATGTTATGCATTGTGTAATATACATTAAGTAGTGAATCATTATTTTATATTTATATACCCTTGCAATCAAAACAATAAATAAATTTACATTAGCGATTTTTTTCATATACATAGACTAGAACAATAAAATTGTATTATTTTAAGTTTATTTATATTTTTTGATCCCTACTATAATGAATGTTTTGACAATGAGCTTCGTTATTAAAAGGAATAGTGAGTATTTGAAAATGGTTGTTTTGTTACTTTATGGTCTAATACTGTTTACTAGTGACTAAAAATACAAAAACTTTGTTTTAATAAGCTGTGTTATATTGATAACAATGTCACATCGCATTGATAATACATTTTAAGCATTATAAAACATTTGTAGGTGAAACATCTTAAGACTGTTAATATAGTTTGTAAAAAAAATTATTTCGTCAAACTATTAATTCATCTACAGCATATTCCACTTTAAAACACACGTAAAACTTAACACCAATATACAGACACATAGCAGTAGTGTTTGAATATTACTTACCACATAGCAGGGAATTAATGTGTAGTAAGTGAAGAATGCAGCAAGAAATGCATATGAATATAGACTTAGGGTAATTTGCTGCAAGCCTTTCAGTTAATGTCTACTTGTCATGTATTACTTTTTAAGGTTTCTTTTCTATCCTATGTAATTGACATAAAAGTACTTTATATAATATTTATATCACTATTATAATTAACTGTTGTTGATTATTTTATGTATTATATTACTGATAATGTATAGTTTAACTTTTTTATAATAACTAGTTCCAAAATACATTGTTATCACTGCCAGTGCCTTTCTTTGTTATTGTAATATGACTATTGTATTATTTGAATAAAATTATTTAATAATTTTGTGTTTACATATGAGAACCTTACCAACTGAAATTCAAGTACTAAATAGGGATTTTTAAAATACATTTCCAATATACTCAGATCGTTTGATTTTTGTTTTAAGTGATGGCCATTGTACTAAAATATTGTCTGCTAAATATAATAATATTTTACCAGTAAGAGACAAAGTCTTAGTTCTACAAAAACTTTCTATGAAAACTATTCGAGTATTTGCAATAAACATAATTTTTAATATGAAAGAAATTATACAGATGGGAATGCAAGTACCTGGGCCATTACATAATATCAAATCTGGCCTTATTTTAATTAGTAGTGGAACGCAGTATAAAAATTGAATACAGAGTGGTAGCTATTGATGAGATGTACGATTGACCAACATGTCGACTTCGTGGGATTTTCTTAATAAATACTCGCTATTTCCATTCTCCATATTCTGCACCTTTAGAGTACTAGTTATATCAGTATTGGCAATTATATAAGTACCGAGGATTATATTTTTCTAAAATCTAGACTTTTCATAAGGGCAAGCATTTCGGTTGTATGTCCTCCTGATCCTATACAAATTAAAGTTTTCACTGGGGAAGATCTTATCTTGCAGGGATGTTGAGATAAACCACTTGTTATTTTATGAATTTCATACAATGTTCTGGCAATAATTATTAATAAGATTAATATTAGCAATTCTATAATGAGTGTGTCTAAAAGCAATATAATATAATTACTACAATTGTTGCATCATTTCGTTAGTTACCTTCCATAATCTTCTATTTGGATGAAGATTAATTAATTAAAAGTGAAGAGCAAATAATAAAACACTGCGCTTACCATTAAATGCTATCAATATGATGTATAAAACTTACACACTAGATTACGGTTTTGTTCGCTTCATTCAACTTTTTTGATTTGGATTTCAAGCTCTAATATCAATAATTTCAACGGTTGTAATGTATAATGTGTTTTTTCTTACTCAAATTTGAATGCAAACCCAATTCTTATATTCCTAAAGTATCCTTTATTATCCTTCTCCTTATCGATCCAAAAATTAACTAAAACCGAAAAAAACCTAGGAAAGATCATTTCTACGATCATGCTAATGATAATAGTGAGCATAATCGAATGACGAAAAACATTAGATTCTGGACGATCACGTTTCCATTATGATGATCATTCGATTATACACTATATACTACTATAAATATAGTCGATTATCATGCATAATCGAATGATGAAAAGGACTAAAAAAAAAAATTTCTTCCACAATGAATATAATCGAATGATTATTCGATGTGATGTGGGTCATTCGATCATTGAAATCATTCGTTTATGCTTATCACTATCAGAGAAATATACCACGAGATGGTAAACTTAACGGTCAAAAATTAAAACGCTTTTCAATGTGGAAGGGGGCAACGTTCAAGTCTCTGTTCATAGAGGCGCGCTATACTACGCGACCTAA
>RXPK01001631.1:0-67087 GCA_004143645.1 Protaetia brevitarsis
TAATTGAAGCAAGCTTGATACAAAGAAATAATTTACAGAAAAGAAAATTTAAGCAACTATACTTTTTATTATTATCAGCAAAAGCGTCCCGAAAATTTAAACAAAACTAAAAAATGATTGGAAAGAAGTTGTATGTAGGGAAATTGAAACGTTTAGGGTTTTAGGGAAATTAGGTGTTATACTACTGGCTTCAGTGTTTAACAGTTGGTATGCTTGGAAATCACAGTATGTGTTCTTCTGTTCAGTTACTATACAACTGTGATTATTTTACATATAAGAAAAATAAATGAGCCGCATGTAAATTTCAAGCAAAACAATCTACTAGCTTTTAGATGTAACAATGAAAATCCTAAAACAGGTAATAAATTTGAACATACGTAAAGCAATTCGATTTTCGAACGGACTTTGTCATTCGCGCGATTTTGTTACTACTCTGTTCCTTATGTGATTTCGCTCTAATCTTATTGGACGTGGAAATCAAATGACAAATGACATGACGCTTATGACAACGTCAAAAACATAATAAACGTCAGCAAAGTTTGTTTGGTTACGTTCGCATTGTCCCGGTAAAGCAGAAACAAACACGAATATAAATGAAAATATAAAAGGTACCGGTTAAAATATGCTCACTACCGGCGAGCTCCCACCGTACGATTTTAAAAGTTCACCCGAATCGTCCACCGACGACTCATTCTTAACAGGTAAACACGAGTGTTGC
Organism: Protaetia brevitarsis; assembly: GCA_004143645.1. Taxonomy (NCBI): domain Eukaryota; kingdom Metazoa; phylum Arthropoda; class Insecta; order Coleoptera; family Scarabaeidae; genus Protaetia; species Protaetia brevitarsis. The sequence continues at coordinate 719 of RXPK01001631.1, forward strand.
AATTTCCTTTATGTTTTTTTTACGCGCATATTTATAGATATCGATATACATTCCGACGAGGACTTCTTGCAGGCCTTATCCTCTGATTTAGATATACCCCTCTTGCTTAATTCGAATGACGATGATTTGGGCTTGTTAAGTTCCTGTTTTGATAAGAGTCCAGATGAAATTCTATCTGAGATAACTCCCCCTGGATCGGCTCCGACGTACGATTTTAATAGAGAACTCGATGAGCTGCAGCATGTTGATTATACACAGTGGGGTCCGGAAGCTTTTCCTAATTTGAAATCGGGTGTCAAAATAGAAGAAAATGCTTCTCCGATACTAAATTAATAATGGCTCATGAAGGAATAGTATATGTGGTTAAATGATATAAAACTTCTGCCGGATCAAAGTGAAAGGAACCCTTCTCCTAATTCACCAGAATCTTATTTTACTGAAAGTAGTAAATCGGCCTCTCCGACACCGTCAGCATCTAGTGTCATTTCTAGGGGGACAGATATAAAAGAGGAAATCATAATCGACACACCGCCTGTATCGCCAAAGAGTAATGAGAGAGTTTTGTATGATGTACGTTTAATAAATGAAAATATTCCTAAGGTAAGGACTTAATTTCATTAAATCATAGATAGCCAATATTAGTGACGTCGTTTAATGTATGGCAGCAGCATTGTATTTATTATCACACATAAACATAAATAGTAGAACCATAAAACACTTCAAAACAACAAATAGTTTTGTGATAAGGTGATTTCAAATGTATGGTACGATATCTTAATGAGCTGTGCTATACATTTTTGTACAAACAACAATGTACAGGTGGTTTTTTTTTAAAATGGTCACATATGTTTGTGCACAAACTGCAGTTTATAATAGACCTTGTTTTTTTCCGGATTTATTCATGCTGTTTGCACTCTTGATTAATAAATTAAATAATATTTAATTTTTATACATTAGAGTAAATAGAGGTAACTATAGAATTTGAATTTTCATTTATTAATAAAAGCAAAGATCTGGTACTTTTGCACTTATAAAGGCTATTTATTTAAAATTTGTTGTTGACAGTTTGCGACTGATGTACGTTATGATGAGATACTGTCTGGATCATTTTATTTGATTAGTATGGTTAGAAATTTGTGTAACAGAATAGATAGACCATAATGTAAAGTATTTTTCAATTTGATACTCCTCTCCTACAAAGAATCTTTATTCTATTTCAAAACATTGTCCATTGACACCAGATTGCTATGTAATATTTTTCGTCTGCATACAAACTTTTGTCTTTTCAGCAAGTGCCAAAGAAAAGTTTGAATGCACGGATAAACCTCGAATCGCTTGTATCAACTATGTATGTTAGCAAATACAATATTTACTAGTATAATATAGGTAATACAATGTTGTAAGACTTTCATAAAATTACTACCTACCTAAAACTGCATCCGGACAAAAAAGTAAATGTCAAAAATAGTATGTGGTAAACCAGTAGATTTTTATCCTTCGTAATCGTCCGTTAACAGCGAAAAATTATGATATTTGGTTAGAAAAACAATACTTTCTAAATCCGCATTACTAAAAGTATTCACGAATTTTTGTGCGTCCTAATTACCGTTCCGGTATCTATTACTGTTATATATTAGATTATAACAGATGGCGAAAGTATGAAACAAGCAAATAAACTTAAAAACGGAGAGGAGATGTTTGAAACTTGCAAAAAGTTCCGAATATGAATACATCTATTCATTGTTATTTGACGTACTTCCAGTTCAACCGGAATTCTCTTTATTTTTATTATATAAATAGAAAAACCATGTATCTTTAAAACACCCAACTCATTTCAAATGTTCAAAACGCTCGCCGTTACTTCCTGACAATACAAGTCTCTACGAATTCTAGTTACCTTTTCCAAAACTTCTCGACGATAAATCACATCTCGACTTCTTGCCTCAACTCCTGCAAAGTAGTTGTCGCCTAACGAACACGAGATTTGAGAAAACCCAAGATAAAACCTAATGACTAAGTCTGAAAACGTGCAGCACTCTAGAACCCTCTACGTCCACCATCGATTGAAAATAGCACCCAAAAATCCTAACTGCCTTCATATGGGGAGGCCTCATCCAGTGAAAAACCAAAAAACTTTGGGCAACTCCCCCATGTGTTGAAGTGCAGGAATAATGTGTTTTACCAGTAGAACCAAATACTTTTCCCCACATAAATTTACCTTCTATAAAAAAAGCGGGTCTATAAGCCTGTTTTCAACAAATCCTATCCAGACATTCAACTTTTGAGGATGATGTCATGAATGGTCAGTGAGGATTCTCATTGGATCAGTACCTGGAATTATGGCGATTGACTGTTCCACATTCATACAAGAAAATACGCTTCGTCAGAAAATACTTACCGTATTAATTGCAAAATTGTGTCTTACGCATTACAAATTTCCATCATTCACTTTCGCAAAACTCCAGGGCGTCGGTCAAAATCATCATCTGAACAGTTCTGAATAGGTTAGATTTATACGGATGGAACTTTTCTCTCTTGAATAATTTTGCCTATAAGAACAACGACTGATATGCTGGATTTAGGAGCATTAAAGTTGTGGTAGAAGTTTGAAGGTGATCTCTTCTAATTCGATAGCACTGTTTGCCTCTAACAACTGCGTTAGTTGCGGTATGGTTTTCCCGTTTTTTGGTGAATCTTTAACCTTCCAATCATACTAAAACGTTTTAGTGTTTTTAGTGACAGCTGAACGTGTTATATAGAATCTTTTCGGGATGCAAATCATTAAAAAGGTGACACACTTCTCATAAAGTTCTAACGGCGATCGCCAAACCCGAATCATCATTAAGTTTACAAAACGCTCTTTCATTGAAAGGTGCCACCATTTTCATCCGTAAAAATAGTAATTTGATGGACCGGAAATTAAAAACTTGAACAGTTTGTAAACAGTTACTACTAGATGATAATACCTTTTGTTTGTTTGTTGCTGGACAAAGCTTCGGGTTGTGACCGACATTCTGGGACTTATTGTATCAATCCCCACTGACATTTTGCCGAACTAATTATCTCTCCATTATTTACAGATAATGGTGCTAAAACTAGTGTGGTCGAATTCGCAAAAACAAGGCCTATTATAATCTGCAAAAATATACAGGCTGTTCCATTTAAATAAAAAAAATAGAAGGAACTTTCGTTTGAACCGGAAGTACAGTCACAATAACAAAATCAACATCAGCAAATTATCTGCAAAGTTAAGTCAATACCATCCTCTTCGTTTTTAAAGATATTTGCTTGGTTCCATACTTTATCCCAACCCTGTATAATCCAAAAAATCTACATCTGTCATTGATTAATTTGATAAATGATTAATAACATCTAAATGAGGACAAACGTGTCAAATTTTTATCGAGTATTTTTTCTTAAGGTTTCCTTAAGGAAACCTTAGGCACCTATGGAGCTACCTTAAGATTTCCCTTATCTAGGCCAGAGTACACCTAGGCCTTGTTTATACAGGGTGTATCAAATAAAAAAGTAAATTTTTGCTTGGGTGTTAAACTTACACATATTAAAGCACAAACCCACCGAAACCCGATTTCATCATTAAAGATAAAAAAAAAGAAAATTTAGAGCCAAAAAATCTTTAGTTCGGGCCTGATTGCAAGGAAATGTCATGCTAAAGCACCCGCTAAACATGGGATTATGTATAATATATTGCACTCATTTCAGTATTAATTCTTAATGGTACCGTAACGTCATTTCGAATAATAAAGGCCAATTCGCCAAATGTGTTTGTTAATAAACGGTACCATATGAAATCTGAATTATTTCTTTTGGATTTATTTATCATAACGGAAAATGAAATTGAATCCGAATTTACACAGAAAAAATGTAGTTTATGAGAGATTACTTATATTCTACTATATATTAAAAAAGGAATGCTTACTATTTTACTTAGTTATATTTGAAACTAATTAGATATAATAGAAAAGGATATAATATGTACAGCAAGACAGCTAGACGATGTCAGGTGATGTAGGTAATCTCTGCATTGGCAGGTCCTTCAAGACATTTCCTTTAGAATTTTCCCTTCAGGAAGCAAGATGATCAGCATGATACACCTACACATCGAAAATGAATATTAGAATTTGTATAGTATTTATTACAATAGATTTTGACAGATCAAATTTGGATCCACGTTTAATTCGAGTGAACAGTTGTATTATTTTTACTGTGTATTTATTTCGTTCAAATTTAGTCCAATTGCTTTGATATGTCAACTGAAAGACAGGGTAAAATTGCTGGAAATTGAGTTCTGTAACAATTCTATGTGTATAAATGGTTGCCTACCTTTTAGGTGCAATAATGATTTAAGATTGTTAATATTATATAGTAATAAGCGTTTAAAAATTTCAAATGTATTTTTCTTATAATTCAGAGACTCATACCTTTGTTATATAAAAAGTGTAAGGTGATTCCAGATTTTGTAATTTTATTTATTTTCACTTCGTTGAAAGATCTGACAATCCTATCGATCACATGGCCATTCTCATATGTAAAACAATGGAGGTTCCTCATTTCGGTTATTATAACGGATTTTGACAGACAGTTGGTCTCCTTGACGAAGACAATCGCTTTCAAGTCAGTTAAAACATTTTCAATTCGAACCATTCACTAACCGAGCCTTGTTCGAGGCAGATGTATTTCAGTTTGTTCTCGTAAAAATTTAACGGCTATTTCGATAAAATCCAATTTTATCCCAAATTACAACCTAAAAATAATTGTTAATTGTTAAACAAAGTTTTTCACATAAATATTATCCAAATTACCTGCAATATTTGGGGTAATTTTTCTTCAACGACGATTTTTCCGAGTAATGTTCCTGTCCTGAGCGACCCATCCTCTCTGACCTGATGTATCTACGAGGTACGAGGGCCATATCCGACCTGAACAGTCCTGACCACCGATGATCGCAGAATTCGGCCCTGTAAAAAGGTACTCCTCGTCAAATCTACCTAAAAAATAAACGTATTATTTCAATGCTAATCAAAATTGAATTGTACTTATAAGAAATGTTATTTTAATCCGTTCTGCAAAATTTGAGGTTAGAAAATCGTTTGTAACATAGCTAAGCGGTCTCCAGTTACTTAGGGGAAATTTGTGTAATTAGGTTTATATGTATTTGTTATGTTTTTACGTTACGAACCAATATCCAGTGATTTACCATCAAGGTTGGCTACTCTGTTTTGCACGTCTCTGCAAGCCTATCTTAACTCCATTTGAACGGTCAGAAAACGCGGGATTTTTAAAATTTATTTCAAACGTATTTAAGTACGAAACTATGACTTTTGAATTGCAAAAGGTGGAATTACTTAATGAAAACTTTAAGTGTTATTAATTAAACGGACTCACGGACTTACCTGAATTATTATCCATAGATTATATCTGATATTAAACAAGTTACATTTTGAATTTTTTTAATTAAATAAAATCACTTTTTATCCACTATTAATATGTTTAATTTTACTTAATAGTTTGAATCTATTAAGGCACGACATTATCATGCCTATGAGATCATTTAAACTGGTCTTTAACTTGGAATTTGAGGAGAGGACAATTGACAACATCATCCCTACCACATCTCTATGCGTACTGAGTTAATATATAGAAAGTAACGAGCCATTCAATATTTTTTTTATGTCACCTCCCCTCGATCGGAAATTTCTCGCCCTGCATGCCATCTGGCTGGTGAGACAGAATACTTCTAAATCAAAATTAAAAAAAATAGATGACACTGGTATATATAAAACTTGATTTTTTTTTCTAATTCAATTAATGTATTTCTTTTAAAATTTATTTTTTAATCGGGCTGTTATGCTACTGTGTCGCGTAAACAGTAGATACAGAAAATTTGCACAACACGCCTTTACTACATCGCGCGAAAATGAATCTATAACATTCCCGCGCTTTTGCCGATGCATCAAAGCTTCGATTTTCTTTATATGAAATCATGATGGTCCTGAAAAGGATCGTTTTTTTCGAGACGGGAAGAATTTAAATAAAATGTTCGAAGTGGCTTGGCACTCCAAGCGGCGATCACACAAAACTAACAGCGGTAATGGCTGAATGATAGTGGTATGTGGGGTATACTCGGTCAGCATTTAGGTTGGGCACAGGTGCGGCTCTAGCCCACGGCATTCATAAAATATTTTTTTCTCGTTAATGCTTACAGACAGACTCCTTGTGCATTAAGACTTTTTGATTGTATATGATTACAGCTGCTACATATTATTATACTACCTCTATATCTGATACACCCTGTATTGTAAAAATACACATTTATGTCATTTCTTCTTCGTAATTTATACGAGGTACTGAATGAAATGGGAAAATAATGGATGGATGCTTTTCATAGCCATACGCTCTACAACAAAAATATAATATAAATTAAATAATTGGGATTGTTTCTTTAATATACCTACAGTGCTTACATGCTGTGTTCAAAGTGGGAACCACCATTATTTATGCAAGCATCTACCCTCTTCTGCATGTTTTCAGAAACATTTATTAATTGCTCATTTGTAATATCCTCTATTTCATTTCTTATTGCTTTTTTCAATTGATCTATATTATGTAAGCGGTTCCGATAAATTTTATTTTTTTTTTGCTTAAATCGAAATTGACCTGTATTCTTGTTAAATTCAATTCAAGGTATTTTAAAAGTGGTGGCTAGTTTTGAAATAAAAGCTCGGTATAATAAAGATCGTATTAATCGCTATAATAAATTTGTTTCAGTTAAATACACATAAGATAAAAATATTACCTCACGACTCGAAAAACAAGGTGATTCTAAAAAGGATAAGCATTCCAGTGAATAATAAAAACAAAACCTCGCCAGTAACATTTACCGATGAAATTCCACTAAAACAAGCGAAAATTGTAAATCCCATAGCGAAAAGTATTATACCGAAATACGACGATACGCCCAACGTGGTCGTATTAGAAAATATCAAGGCAGTGCCTGTGAATACCATAACTACGATACCTCAAATTACCACAATATCCACGACTGGAGCCAGTATAACGACTACGAATACATCGAATGGATTTATATCGATGCCGATTGTCTTTAACGATAATAAAATTAATGTACAACACGGCATCGATCCGAAAATCTTGAAACGACAGCAAAGGATGATTAAGAATAGAGAGTCGGCGAACCTGTCTCGGAAGAAGAAGAAGGAGTATTTGTTATCGTTGGAGAAGAAGGTCTTCGAGTTGACGGAAGAGAATGACAGGCTCAAAACTGTAAGTACCTGAAACAAAAACCATAGCTATAAGCGTTGTTTATATACATACTAGTTAGTCAACCTTATTGACAAAATAGTTAACGGATTTTTGAACATTTTGGACAAAAGCGGTAGATGGCAGCACGGCGTTGGTGCCCATCTCGATTTAAATATAAGCTTTATAGTTAGACTACTACATACAAGATGGCCTCTTACGTGTCGGCAAAATATATTTAATTGCAATAGCATTGCAAGGTCCGGGGAAAAGAGGGTGGATAGGCGATGACGCTGTGATGACTCGCCACGCGATAATTCTCGTGTTTACATTGAAATGTTTGTTTTATTAGGAAGAATAAATATTTAGTATGATAATATATAATCGTTATTTTTTTACCATTTTACTTTACTTTTTTTTAGTTTCTAATTTAATGTTATGCTCTATATATGTGTCTAGTTCTAAGTTTTGTGTTATATTTAATATAATATTTTTATTTGATTTACTTATGTTTACTATTGCATAAATAGTAGAAAATCGTTTTCATTATAAAGTAAACATAAGTATAAATCAAATAAAAAAATTTTGTGAATAATAAGGAAAAATATATACATAGAGTACCTATACATTAAATTAGAACTAAGAAAAAGTCAAAAAGTAAAGTAAAATGGTACATACATGTAAAAAAAAATAACGATTTATAGTAGGCTACATTTTAAATTTCAAATTTTCCGCCTTTACACCAGTTGAAGTTACCGCTATACACGGGAGAAGCGAAGATAGCAATAGGAGAGAGGAGGAGAAGAAGGTTTTCGTATATACGTTCGAACGAAAAACCCGCGTTTTTATTAAAATTTTAAATATAAAAGGCCATCGAACTACAGATTATATATTATCCAAACTAAATACTTATTCTTCTTAATAAAACAAACATTTTTCTGATTATTTATAATCATAAACATAAGTAAATTAAGTTAACAAAACAACTTATTAATTTAAAAACTAAGAAAATAACAATTGGGAAGTAGATTAATGTTTGTTTTTTCTCGGCAAAATTTTCGTCCTTTTAGATTTAACTTTTCTCTTTCCAGTGATTTTTGTTTTAAGATTAAATATTTTATTCTTAAAAGAAAAAAACCTCAATTTAGAAAAATTGTTCAATTAATGTTTTGTGAACAAAAACGTGCCTTGCAATATACTTTCAAATTTCTTTATATTTATAACAGAAATACCTCAGAATACTAAACTTCTAATGTAAACAAACACGAGAATATCGCGAGGTGCGTCATCACAGCGTCACATGCATCCACCCTCCCTCTTCCCCAGGCCACACAATTCGCCAATGCCAGTAAATCACCGATACGGATTCCGTCGTTTCCACAGATGGATAAAACACAGAAATCTGTCTCTCACTCTGAGCGAGATACCTGTTATATTTATCACGTTTTCAAATCAATTTACATTCACCGATAGAGTGCACCACTTCCCTGAGCAATACTTTATTTTTCCGAAAATGCATTACGTTGACTAACTAGATATATTTAAACAATGCTTATAGCATCATCCCTACTGAGTTGCATTAGCTCTTCAATATTGTTCATTGATGGCTCCTTAAGGGGTCCACTACATAATTTGAATTCAAAGGAAAATCATAAGGAGGCCCAGAAAAAAGGAACATTTTCTCAAGGATTCGCAAACTGATTTGTTTCAAAATGTGTGAGGATGTTATACATAACAACTACATAGAGAAATATTGTTTTTGTCAAGCTCATGTGGAGACTATTTTATTCCAATAGTTCCAATAGTTCCCCACAGAATGTAAGTGTCGCTGATTAGTTTTCCTAGTTTTTATACCGATTTTGGTTAAGAAATACCTATGCAGAAACGGATCAAAGTATAGCGACAATTCTTGTTTTGCTAATAGATTATTCCAAAGCACTCGCTACTGTGGATCATGCCATACTTTTATGAATGGTTTGAAGATGCGAGGTTTTAATATAAGCGCATTAAACTTGCTGGGTGAGCTTTTTATCGGAAAGAATGCAATCTGTAAAATCAGGTCATAGTGTTCCGCAAGGCAGCACTTTGAGTCCTATTCTCTTTTCTATTTATACTTCCTTATTTATAGATCATCTGCAATATACCAAAGCACATTTCTGTGCAGATGTCTGCCAAATATTAAGGCCTCTTTTAAGGCATCAGCAGTTGATAAAATTAATGCAGATCTAAATAACTCGCACGTTAAACATATACGCATGATATTGTCACATAAATATCCGATCACTTCGAATTACAAAAGATTTGATTAATTCTGGACAACTTATCAATGGAAGATCGAATGAATTTCGTAAAAGTAAGAAAGACCTTTAGGCTAAACATGCACCGCTATCTCCCTCTAAAAAAGGAAACAAATTTACAAGTGTTTTTTTCTATGCCTACTGGACCCTTCGAAATACCAAGAATTAGCGACGAATGTGGATTTTCTTTTTTCTACTCTCATAAATCAATCAAACTATTCAGTAAGTTATTTGAATGTTTTTTCATATATATGGGTACGAAACCATATCTCTATCTATCTCTTTCAGTGATTGTACATTTTTCACTTTTTCTATGTTGATTTTGTGTCCGGTATCGTATACCGGGTGTCCACACTTTAGTGTGCACTATTGATAACTTTGTTATCTTTGGAGGTACAGAATCGGTCAAATGGACAAAGTAGTAGTATGTTTTATGGCGGTTACAATTGTGAAAACAGAAAAACAATTGAGCGTCGCGTTCTCTAGATATTCGTCCAAAATTATTTTTTTTAATGGAACGCCCTGTATATTTTTTTTCAATTTAAATCGCAAACTGAACAAAAAAGTCTTAGTACACTATTATAAAAAAATGTCAAACAAAGTAGTTACTGAGAAATCTTTATCTTTGCTTTGTTTGCATGAAATTGATATACCTATGGAAAATTAAAGCGTCACATTGTTTAGTAGCTGTCAAATTATTTATATTTGTTGTTGTTAAAGTTACTTTGCGGAAAAAGTACTGTTTTTACAATTTTTTCAACCGTAACAATGGCATTTACTCATTTGGAAAAGTGTGATATGTTGGAGTTGTACTTGCTGTTTAACAAAAATTCAGATAGAACGTTACATTCAGTAATTTCCTGACCGTGATGTACCAGACCGTCGCTATTTTTTAAAACTTTATCGAAGATTAAGAAGCAACGAAACAATTTTTGTAAAGAAGAGAAGATCACAAGAGATAGAAATAAATGTGTTGGCATATTTTCAGGTACATCCAAATAATTCTGTAAGGGATTTGTCCAGAGAATCAGGTATTTATAAAAAAAGTAAATATGTTCCCTTTAAATATCAGCCTGTTCAAACTCTACTTTTGGGCGATTATCAAAGACGATTAACTTTTGCTCAATGGTTTATCAATGCTTTTGAAGAAAATCACAATTTCTTTAGACACATTTTATGGAGTGATGAATCTAACTTTTCTAATCGCGGGGTGTTCAATAAAAGAAATAATCATTACTGGAGTCGTGAAAACCCATTTGTTGTTTATCCTTGTAATCCCCAACACCGATTTAGTTTAAATGTTTGGTGTGGTATAATCGGATCCCGAATTGTTGGGCATTTTTCTATCGGGTTCTTAACAGGAGAAAGATATGTGGCATTATTGCCAGAAATTTTAGAAAATTTTCTGGATGAATTAAATTTGGTAGACAGCTGATTATTTACTTTCAACAAGATGGAGCGCCCGCACATAATCACCGTGACACAAGTGAGTTATTGGAAAGATTATTTGGAAATAGATGGATTGGTACAAATGGTCCTATTCAGTGGCCCGCACGTTCACCTGACATGACGCCATTAGATTTCTTCTTGTGGGGAGCAGTAAAAAATCAAGTGTACAAACATAGATATACAACAGTGGATGAGCTTCAGGAAAGAATTTCCAACATCATTGACGACATCGACCGTAGGACAATTTTAGGAGCTACTCGTAATGTTCACAGAAGATTAGTGAAATGTATTGAAATGGAAGGAGATGTCTTTGAACATTTAATTTGAGTAATTTTCTTGACTATTTTTGTATTTATTTTTATTTGTTTATTAAATTAAACGCTTTAATGAATGTGACGCTTTAATTTTCCATAGGTATATCAATTTCATGCCAACAAAGCAAAGATAAAGATTTCTCAGTAACTTTATTTGACATTTTTTTATAATAGTGTACTAAGACTTTTTTGTTCAGTTTGCGATTTAAATTGTAAAAAAATATACAGGGCGTTCCATTAAAAAAAATAATTTTGGACGAATATCTAGAGAACGCGACGTTCAATTGTTTTTCTGTTTTCACAATTGTGACCGCCATAGAAAATAGTACTACTTTGTACATTTGACCGATTCTGTACCTCCAAAGATAACAAAGTTATCAATAGTGCACACTTAAGTGTGGACACCCGGTATATGTTGTGCAACGCTGGATGGTTAAAGTCTACCATATCGATAACATGCAATGTGTTCTCTGAATCTAGTTTCGATCGTACGCTTTGTTTGTCCAATATAAATTTTATCACGCCCGCTACAACCGATTTTGTAAATGCTCGATCTTTTGTTGGGGTGATGTTCTAGCATTTTGAATAATTCTAACACTCCAGTTCGGTGTGTATAAACAGAATGGCAACGAAGTGTAGAAAGACTGCCCATGCAAACAGTGAAGTGATATTTCATTATGCAATAGACAGAAAAAGAGAGATAAAAAAATCATAAAATATAAACCAACTTTTTTTTTAGTTCAGGAATTTAAAACATCACGAGCTGTTGTAGCGTTATTTTCATTTTTTTTATACATTATAATATAATTATGCATCTAAATTAAACTATAATGCTTTATTCTATATCTATAGGAGAACAGTAAACTTAGGGATACCTTAATCCATCACGGCTTCAATATTTCCTCCTTATTGAAAGGCGCTCCGTCACAGACTGTTACGAAAACACTGGTACTATGTATCGTTCTTTTCACGATAGGTTTCAATATGGACTTCATAAGGTAGATATCGAATAAGCATGTAATGTAAAACCGTTAATTTTGTCTCTTTAGGAGTCCGCTGCATAATAATCCTTCGCTAGGGAAAACGCAAAAAGATGTTCTACCACAGTTAAGCGACCATCACGGCAGATCGTTGTTATGGAGTGGCGATACGGATGACCAAGATTCTAATGTCACTAATGTCAATAATAATTTAAATCAAAACTTGCCGATGTGCCCCATGTATGTGAACCAAAGTGAAAATGTCAGGATAGCATTAGAGTTGCATAGGTAATCTGATTTACTTCTATTACAAAATGTTTGTGGATCTTATGACTTTAAATGAAAGATAATTTTTAATTCAACAACGACGTTTCAATAATTTAGTGCCTTTTACAAGTTTTTATAAGTACTACAATATTAAATTACATGTTATTACAATATAAATACGTAAAACTAGGTAAAAAACTTACGTGAAAACAATTAGGCCGGGAACACATTGTTCTGACCTGTTGTGTTGTGATGTGTTGCTACACAAGTTTACATAAATCATACAGCTGTTTTCTCATTAAACTGATGCTGAATGCGAACATTGGAAAATTCTGAAAATTTCGCAGTATACTAAAGCCGACCTGTGCTATTGAACTAAAATATTTTTAATAATGTAGTGCATCTGGTTGTACCGGAAGTGGCTGACAACTTTGTTATTTTAAATGGAACACCCTATATATTCTCACATTTTTTTTCCTCGTTCAAACCTAAAGTAAGTTTGTTTGAACAACTATGTTGTTATTTTCAACAATATTTGAAATATTTGCATTTTGTTTTAAATTTTTGACAGATGGACGAGCGCATCTGAACTTTTATAACTGCAAAGGTATTTAACTTGGAAAATTGGAAATTTGTAGAATTGTTGAACGTATAGGGTAGCATCCGAAACCGAATGGATTTTTCGAAAACATTATATAGCGTGTCCGAAAATTACAGTTAAACTTTCGAATTGAAAAAGTGTCAAAACTTTTTTTTTTACATACAACTGCCTACTTATCTCTTTCTCATCCAACTGCCCTTATAAAACACAAAAAAAAAAGTCTTATTCATTACCCATCTAAAATGGATACTTTTTAAGATAATTAGTAAAATATGTATGTATGGTGTAAGAAGGTAGCTTATGTGGTTTTTTAAAATGTCATCCTGCTTCTCATCATGTTTGTAATCATTTAAATATCTAGTGTTAATTTATAAATATCTTAAATTTAAAAAAAAAGAAATTAGACAATCTATTTGTAAAAAAAACTAACTTTATTCTTTTTTAAAACTGATTTAAATTTCGTTCGAGGTACTTCATATACAGCAGTACGTATTGCTGTGAACTGATGGTACCAGCATATTTGAAAAGTAACATTAAACAAAAAATTAAATCAACTAGCTCAGTGGATAAAAATTTAAAAGGGCGCAAAAGAATATCTACTTTCAGGGTTACTTTCGCAATTAAACTAATCTTGAAAAGTAAAATGTGGGCGTAAGTAAATTGACTATCTTTAATTATTAAAATTGAAAGGGTTGAATTCAAAATAAAAGAATAGCAATTTAGAATGACATTAACAATCATTAAATTTATTAAAAAAAAAGGAAAAAAAAACATTTAATTACAAACATACAGGAGTAAAAAAAAACCTTGGACTGAGAGTCCTGGTCAAAATCAAAACCTGCTAGAATCTACAAATAAACAGGACAATGCAAGTCCTTCAACAAACAAAATGGTAGATTTGTTCTAGAAGAATACTCCATTTTACACAAAAATCCACGTGGTTACAAAATTTAAACCAAACAAAATTAATTTTAAACGTGGACAAACAAATGTATTAATATAAATGAAATTTAAACACAAGCACAAAGCTTCTTTTCACCTAATCCGAGGTGATTAATTACTCAAAACTAAATTGAAAACTAAGAAACGGAAAATTAAACTCTTTAAACTAAAAAAAAAACAATTTTTTCTACAACAAATTACAATAACTGATCTTACATCTGACATGTGTACACAAACAAAATACAACAGCAATTATTTAATGAGTTCCTCGAAAGATGATTAAAAATTTCAAATAAAACGAACAACATATTAAATGAAAATGAAATTACCATATCGGTAACCAAGCAAATAAAATACAAGTAGGTACCTTACATACGCGACATCAACCTCGGAACTGCCCTAAAGAGGCCCAAACTCGCATACATACATATACAATTTACAATTGCGTGCGCTGCAACGCATGGAACGCAAAGAAAATACTCGCATATAAACTATATACAATACTGCAAACTTCTCCTAAACCCCTCACCACAAACTGCACTAAACTGGACGTACGTTTCAATAGCAAAGCTATCATCATCAGCAGAAACACTGAACTGTTGAACTGAAGAGTTCAGTGTTTCTGCTGATGATGATAGCTTTGCTATTGAAACGTACGTCCAGTTTAGTGCAGTTTGTGGTGAGGGGTTTAGGAGAAGTTTGCAGCATTTCCAGTACCACAGTTTGGAGTATTTTTGTCATATATACAATACTGGTACACGCAAAATGTACAATTGAATGAATTTAAATTTACACAAAACAATTAAAATAATTCCAACAATCAAATCAATTAACAAAATCTTTTCAAAATAAACAAATATTAAAATTGTGGAAACTCCATCATTGTTTTGACAAAGATGATCCGGGATGAATAAAAATACAAATTTAAATTTCCGGAAACCCGGGTGCCAGACCACAGCAGTATGTAAGTAAATGTATCTCCACTCGTTACTGAATCAAATAGAGTCTTTCGCAATAATATAAATACATATAAATATTGAGTGAACAGCGGTAACAAAAGACACTTTGGGGTTTAACGTAAATCGCTATTTAAGGAAAACTGCTACAAAAAGTAGCAGTGTTTTTAAACTGTTAGCCAAAAGTAGCAGTTTTTTTAAACTGTTAGCCAAAAGTAGCAGAAGCAGGTTGAAGCTACTAACGTAAAGAAGCAGTTTTATACATCACTAGGTATATGTAATTGACTGGGCAACATTATGTTGTGACATAATTCTAATGGAAGTCATCTACATTATGGTAATTATTTTCACGAAAGTTTTTATTTATGTATATCGCAATAACATGCTTCTCCAATCTGGTAGTACTTATCAAAACTTCAAAAAGACATTAAATTATTCAAACGTCGTTGTTGAATTAAAAATTGTCTTTCATTTAAAGCCATAAGATCCACAAACATTTTGTTATACAATTAGAATATAATTGGCTAACGAACAAAAAATTCAAGCGATCTGATTTACTTACGGAATTTTGACTATCTTTAATTATTTTTTTTTTCTACTAGATGGATTGGAAAGCCGTATAATATGACTGAAAGATTCTACAATCAGGATTTGACGCAACAAAAACCATTAAAAGCCAGGAAACATCGCAGTAGAAAAGCAAAGTACGACAGCTTAGAATCTCCGATCCTGTCTTCTGTTTATAAATTAGGCAGAAAATACAGACGAATACAACCTACGGCATCCAATGAATTACAGTTATTTACTCCGAGTATCGATCATATCTACTCGGATTTCTTTGAGGCGATCAAATAGAAGGGACGATACCTTTTATGTGGTGTCGTTCAGTGCAGATCACATGCTGTTACCCGCCTTAAATTACAACAAGACGACCAGGCCGAAGATGTCGCTGATAATGCCTTCAGTTATCTCGAATGGTGAGCATGATTTTATTTTTGTAACTGTCACCTATAATAAGTAAATATCACAGACGATGGCATCAGCAGCTTGCTCTTGTTTAATATTTGCTTAATTAGGAAATTATTCAAGAAGCAAATAATTAAAACATTAATTTTTTACAAATACTACTAAAAAAGGCACCTCCTTGCAGTAAGCATGCCGTTATCCTCCGTAGTAAATGTTTGTGGGTTGCACAGTGAACTGATTTTGCGTCTAATTCATTTAAAGTTCTTCATACTCTATCAAACATATCTCCGTACTAACTATATTGTTTGACCATGGCCACCTAGAACCGACATACAGGGTGGTGTATTAGTGTGTGGAAACTCAATATATCTGGCATTATAAAAGTTATCAAAAAGAAAGAATATTGCTATGAAAATAAGTGTATTGAACATAATTTAGAGTCACTTAAAACCAATTTAAAACAGGTTTGAAACCCAAATAAAGGAGTAATTGTAAGTTGAAGTGCATACTCAGTTGCCTATCCTACAAGCAAATGACTATAATAAAATAGACCAAATTAGCAATGGGTGCTAATTATACCCAGATAACAATTTAATGTTTACACAAGAGCTTTATTTAAGGTTGTTCCGACAAAGAGGAAAAGCTTGTCGATAAGCTTGTTGTTCTGTTTCTAGTTGGCACAGGACAAGGTTTTCATAAACTTTTCTGTAAAAGCATATGACAACGTTAGAATGACAAAGTTTTCATAAGCTTGTACAAACCTTGATAAAAGCTTGCGACAATCAAAGGATATATTTAGTGGTTCTACTAATGTCGATGTAAGTACAAAGACGTAAGTAGAAAGTGTTATGGCAATAATGACCGAATCACATACAGAGTGTTCGAAAACGCATCTCCAATGTGGATACCTTTAAACCAACAAAACGTTTTTATTTCAAATGGAACCTGGTATTTTTTACTACAGCATTGAATGCAGCGTAAAATTCTACATCGATTGACATTAGGGTTTGGTATACCTATTTTTGATAGTTTTTAAGATATTAGCATTTATTGCTTAAAATATGACTTTTTTCCAAGTTTCAAGCAAATAAAATATTTTTTCCTAAAAAAACACTCTGTATATTATTTTTTAGAATGATGCGTTATCTTTTTTTGCATTGTTTGGTTTCCATACCTGAGATATTTATCATTGGAAGTTTTCCAATTATTAGCAAATTTTATGTAATTGTAATTATAAAATATTAATAAGCCATAATTATTATGCAACAGCAAATTACATGTTAATATTTTTACCTGCTTATTAAATGTACCGAAAATAAGTCAATTAAAAAAAAAACTAAGAAACTATAATTCTGAAAGAACATTTATATTGGACATTTTGGAAGATTTTTAATAGTTTGTTCCTGATTTATGTTATCTGTCTGTATCGCTTAATGCCTAGTTTAATACAAAAAGCCAAGAGGCAGCATTGTTTTCGGAGACTCCATGTTAGACGGCTCCTCTACAAATAAAATACCTGGTCTAGTAAGTGAACAATATTTGAAATATTTGGGTGTATTTAGGATATCTGCTTTAATTTCCCTTTGTATTTTATTTTTTTGAGGTTTTTATTCATTGCAAATAAGTGTAGGTATCTAATCATTGTTACATTCTTCATAAATGTAGAATAAGTCTGAAATGTTATTTGTATATGTAACTTTCAATGTTTTTCTCATTTCTTTCGATTTACAATATTTTACTTGTTAGAAGAAAATGTGTGAAGGAGTTGACAGCATTAGGACTTTCTACAAAAGATATGACTTGTTAATACTACATAGGTTTATCACTGCCCAATTTGGCAAATTACCGACAATGGATATCACTTGTTTGTTAGCACATCTCATGGCCTACTAATATCTAATAATTAATGTACGTTCTCTATGACTAAAAGACATTACTATTAGTAAGAAACGAGTGATAAATATTTAGATAGGTTAGGCAGATAATGTACAGAGTGTTTTTTAGGAAAAAACTGATTTTATTTGTTTGAAACTGGGAATTTAGGCATATTTTTATCAATTTTTTGCAAGAAATGCTAATCTTCAAAAACTATGAAGAATAGGTATATCAAACCCTAATATCAATCGATGTAGAATTTTGCGCTGCATTCAATGCTGTAGTAAAAAATACCATGTTCCATTTGAAAGAAAAAAGTTTTGATAGCTTAAAGGTATCCACATTGGAGGCGCGTTTTTGAACAACCTGTATGTGATTCAGTGATTATTGCTATAACACCTTGTAGCTACGTCCTTGTATTTACATCTACTTTAGTAGAACCACTAAATATCTGCTATCTCATGAAATATTTGATTTTATTTGAAAGAGTGCAAATGTCAAAAAGTCCACGAAAATGAAAATATCTCAAAAACGGTCGAGTTTAGGGATAGGGAACCTTCATATAAACTTGTTGCAAATGACTCACCAAATTCGTTAGACCGATAAAAATTATACTATTCCATTTAAAATAAGAAAGTTGATATCAACACCCTGTATACGGAAAGTACTATAAAGTTGAAAATATTTTCCTTAAATAGATGACCGTGGGCCATGACTACACTGCAAGTTTCATCAATCAAATCTCTATTAGAAGTTCAAAAAAATCTAATGTCCCAGTTCGGTGGGACACCTGTATAAATGTGATATAACTAAATAAAATCGCAAATTAGTAAACATGCATCGGTATCAGATCAAAAAATACAAAACAAATAATACGTTTTTTTTGAAAATTGAATATCATTCGTCTATGATTAACATAAACTATATTACTGATATTTGGTATGCTATGATCATTGTTTATTACTATTGTTTATTACCAAAGCTATCAAGAAAATAATTTGTTTTATGTAATACGTTTTCCGTAATTTCTTTTTTTTTGCCTACCTAAAGAAACTTGTGTTTAAGAAAAAGGAAAATAGGAAGAATAGAATGAGGGAAGCATTTTCATCCATTTCGTAGAATTGTTGAAAAAACTATCCCAAAATTTGCAAAAGGGTAGAAATATGCTTAACAGAAAGAAGATATATTTTTGAACATTTGCTATAAATTTTGATTGATTAGAAATGACTATTACGTGTAAATACTTGTAATTAAGCATGTATTTTGTTATGGTTTAATGTTCATTGAAATCCAAAAGTGAGATAATATAGCGGGCGTTCCATTTAAAATAAGGGAGTTGATGGCGACTTCCTGTATAACCGGAAGTGGTACGACCTTGAAAATATTTTAAAACGAGAGAACACCTTGACTAACCCTGAAGTCAACAAATTCAGAATTCTAAGTTCTTTCTAACTACGGACACTTCTAACGAACGGCTACCGTGAGAAACCCTGTATACATTAATTTGTATGCATAATACAAATTAATATATTTCTGCAAAACCCTGTATAGAGTTCACTGGTTGAAAGTTGGTCTGACTATACAGGGTGTATCAGATATAGAGGTAAATATAATAATATGTAGCAGCTGTAATCATATACAATCAAAAAGTTTTAATGCACAGGGGGTCTATCTGTAAGCATTAACGAGAAAAAAAATATTTTATAAATGCCGTGGGCTAGAGCCGCACCTGTGCCTAACCTAAATGCTGTCCCGAGTATACCCCCACATACCACTATCATTCAGCCATTACCGCTGTTACTTTTGTGTGGATCGTCGCTTGGAGTGCAAGCCACTTCGAACATTTTATTTAAATTCTTCCCGTCTGGAAAAAACGATCCTTTTCAAGACCATCATGATTTCATATAAAGAAAAACGAAGCTTGATGCATCGGCAAAAGCGCGGGAATGTATAGATTCATTTTCGCGCGATATCATAGTAAAAAGGCGTGTTTGCAAACTTTCGGTATCTACATTTATTTCTGTGTAATTCGATTCAATTCATTTTGCGTTATATGATTAAATAAATCCAAAAGAAATAACTCAGATTCATGTGGTACCGTTTACTAACAACTAACTTTCGATTCGACAAAGCAAAAGAAAAATATTTACGTTTTTTGTAACTATTGAAGTCGCACAAATCCGGTGAAACTCGAACGTCTTATCAGGATATTAAAAATAATAGACTTACGTAGAATGCTCTTAACAAAAAAAGGAATGTTTATTTTATAAAAAGAAGAAATTTAAAATGCCTCAGTTTTGCTATTTTTACAAGGGCCTTTATTTATTCAGAATGACGTTAAATGAACTTACGGCATACCATTAAGAATAATACTAAATGAGTGCAATGTATTTATACATAATACCACGTTTAGCTGGTGCTTAACATGACGTTTCCTTGCATCAAAAGAATTTTTGGCTCTAAATTTTACTTTTTTTTATTTTTTAATGATGAAATCTGCGGGTTTGTGCTTTATATGTCGTGTAGTTAACACCCAAGCAACATTTATTTTTTTATTTTATACACCCTGTATACTTTCCTTCCAATCTTGAAATTCTCATAAACCGATATTTACAGATACTGCGCAGGATCAGCCGAGTCTTATACCCCTGATGCAAATCGATTGTGAGGTTTTGAACACGCGATTGATACACGTAAAACACGGCACCATTCCACAACACTTTCGTACCAATAACAACACAGACAACGCTCCGTACAAGCGCTCAGATAGCAGGAGAGAGGAGCCGGTCCAGAATTACACAGACAAATCTTACACGCCTTACTTCATGAAGAACGTCAAGGGTAAGAACGAAGGAAAGCCATCTATTTAGACGATACACATCAAAATAATTTCGAAACTGAGAATCGATAGGGTGCACTTTATGTTCTTGTTTTTTTTTTTTTCTTTTAAAGATTTATTAATTTGTAGTCTGTGATTGTTTTAGTTATTATTATAAAAGTGTTACGAATAATTATTACATCTGTAGTTTTAACAGCAGTTTTGTAACGCTACTTAAAAAGAAGTTCTATTATCTCATGAAATTTTGTTTAAACATTAGTCGTATTGGCAAAAATTGTAATACTTTCGTTATTGTGATCGTGAAAATGATACCATCGTATGTACAAATCTTTTTGTTTTTGCAATAAAAATGATTTAATACTATGCCATGGTTATTTCTATACCCAACGATAAGTGAATTTGTTTCCTAGCAGGAGGTAAGTAGTATGAAAATTTTTGTTTCAAGTGTTGATGAATTGACTGCCGTACCCTTATGATTTTCATACCGAACCCACTTGGCAAAATAACATGACTATAACGTCGTCTAAATGTTATCTTGTAACGCGAAATGTTACAAAAATATATACAATGTACCACATGCAGTAAACATTTCTACGATCTGTTTAATGTCCGCCTAAGCGATGTTACGAAACAAATTTCACCGTAATGTTAATACGACGGTCTATCGTTTAACATTACTTTAACATGACGATTAATGTTGAAGTATGGCTCTTCCGTATCATTTCTCATATGTTAAAGGGAAATATTGATACAGTGTGGCAATTGAATGTTTCTATAAATATATCTACGCTAATGTTTCTATTAGGATCTTTTATTTACTCCAAAAGTTCTTGCTGCATTATACAAGAAACATGATGTTGAGGTTTATCGAGAGGTTATATTAATTGATATAAAACGGAATCCTCAATCAGTCTTATTGAAATTCAATGTTAATATTATAATTTCATGTTACACTCGATAGATCGGGCCCCTCTGTTTATACGAATTTATCTTCACTTACTAAAATTACAATATTAACATTAAACATTAATGTGAATATAAACTGAATTAGTGGACTAATAGTGCGTAATTAGAGACAATGGCAGTGAAATACTGTAAATTAGTGGACTTGAAAGTGGTAGACCTCAAACGGGAATTAGAAGAAAGGGATGAAGATACGAGTGGAAGGAAGGCCGAGCTTCAGTCGAGATTACGAAGAGCAATAGAAGCAGCTGGTGAAGATCCTGAGACATATTTGTTTAAAGTGTCTGGTGGTAATGGCGAACTTCTAGTGGAACTTAGAAACATGAAGAGAAAAAATATGGAAAATTTCTGCAATTTAGAAGAGAAAGTTCTAGAAAATTCTCAGAAAAATATGGAAAATTCTAGAAAACTGGAAGAAAAGATTGAAAACATGGACGAGAAGAATATAGAAAGTTCTAGAAAACTAGAAGAGAAAGTTCTAGAAAAAATTGAAAACATGGACGAGAAGAATATAGAAAATTCTAGAAAACTAGAAGAGAAAGTTACAGAAAATTCTAGAAAATTGGAAGAAAAATTATAGAAAATTCTCTTAATGTAAAACACGAATTAATGAACAGAATCGACGAAAAATCTAGAATGATGAAGAATTGGACGATCGCATGAAGGTGCTAGAAGAACAAATTCATTCTGGAACCATACGAAACACGGAAGAAACTGAAATTCTACCAATACGGGAAGTACTCAGATGGAACCAAGAAATTCAGTGCCCATCTGTACGGTTCAAAATAAATGTGACCTGCCTACATTCGACGGGAAGACTCCCTTGGAAGACTATTTGACGCTGCTGGATACCACAGCTACGGTATATGGCTGGACGGAAGCTACCAAAGCAGCCATGTTATCAGTAGCTCTGCGCGGCGATGCTTTGAAGGTACTCCAGGTTATTCCTTCGACGGAGCGACAAAATTACCAAACGCTACTTAATCAATTGAGATGCGTTTCGGTAACAAACATCTGCAGCAAGTATATCGCTCGCAGTTGAAAAATCGTGTCAGAGGTCGACCGAGACTCTACAGGAGTATGAAGCTGACGTCGTTCGTCTAATTAAGAGTGCGTACCCAACGTACCGGAAGATGTGTGCGAGAGTTCTCGCTGTGGAAAAATTCCTGGATGGCCTGCTTGATAAGGATACTCAACAGGGGTGTTCTAGGGAGTCACGAGGAAGAAGAGCCATTAGAAGGAATTATGGCGAAATTAGATGAAATAATTACGAAAAAGATGACGGAATTGATGACGAAAAGGGAATCCGTGCAAACTAGGCAACCAGGAAGACGATGCTGGAATTGTGGAAGGATGGGGCACGTACGTAGTCGGTGTCCCGATCCACGAAAACCAAAGCCGACGGAAAACTAAAATGGGCCGACGGGAAGGGGCGATCGTCGACCTATGTAGCTGATGCCCCAGTAACACCAGTGATTGTTGCTTCAGTGGGATGTAGACCTAGCAGCCTCGTCGTGTATGGGCATGTAAATGGGAAACCGAGAGATTTACTGCTAGATACTGGTGCAACAATGACAATTCTTCGGCCGAAGCAGTGGGAAGACGAACCGGATATATCCAACCAGGTGGACGCTACGTACGGCAACTGGGCAAACAGTCAACGTGTTGGGGGAGACGATGGCCCACTTCCGTATTGGTGATACTGCATTCCAGTATCGTGTAGTAGTTGCAGATATAGAACAAGACGTAATCCTCGGAATGGACATAATGACAGAATTTGGTTTCAAACTGAACTTGCAAGCAGGAGTGTTGAAGGTGGCAAGAAGAAGTTATTCTTAACCATAGCAAGAATATGTCGGCCTGCTAGTGTTGGCAGAAGAAGTAACTGTGGCGAGCCGCAGTGAAACATTGTGGAAGCGAGCGTGAGTGGAGATATTCCCAAAGGGCAAGTTTTAATGCTGGAACCGGGAGCGATTAGCGGTCAAGGTCGTGGAATACTGGTGCTAAGCAGTGATACAAGCTGGAGAAAAATGCCCGTCCGACTGATGAACGTCAATAGTTATCAGTAAAGCTGAGGAAGGCGTACCTTGGGAAGTTGTGCTAGTGTGTCGTCGATTGTCAACAAAGAGGATGGCAACAACAACTCCAGATCCGCTTCCTAGATGGTTGAATAACTTCATTGACTTGTCTTGCAAGGATTTGACAACACAACAACGCCATACCGTGAAACAGCTGCTTGGACGCTACCAAATCTTTTCCAAGCAGAAGACCGGAACACGAGGGGCAGGACTAATGTTGTACGACATCGAATAGACACTGGAGATGCCCGCCGATCCGCCAAGCCCCAGAAGATTGCCATTGGCGAAACGAGCCGAAGCAGAACAAATTATACAGGATATGGGCAGGATGGCGTAATTGAACCATCGAACAGTCATGGGCTTCTCCAGTGGTATGGTTGAAGAAGAAGGATGGTTCAACTAGGTTTGTGTAGATTATCGACAACTAAATAATGTAACCAAGAAGGACAGTTATCCTTTGCCCAGAATCGATGACACTTTAGATACCCTAGGTGGTGTAAGGTATTTTCGACCTCGACCTGAAGAGTGGTTATTGCAAGTCGAAGTAGAGGCAAAGGATAAGGAGAAGACGGCGTTTACGATCGGGACAGGATTGTGGCAATTTAACGTCATGCCATTTGGGGTTATGTAATGCTCCGCGACGTTTGAAAGATTTATGGAAAACGTACTGAGAGGACTATCCTGGGAAACTTGCTTGGTATACCTCGACGATATAATTGTCTTAGGAAAATCTTTTGAGGACCATTTGAAGAATTTGAGCAAGTATTTCAGCGATTGAAGGAGCGAATTTGAAGCTTAACCCAAAAAGTGCAACCTGTTCCGGAAGCAAGTGCACTACCTCGGCCACGTAGTATCAGAGGATGGAGTGTCGGTTGACCAGGGAAATAGAAGCGGTCAAGTCTTGGCCGGTTCCGAAGACAAGCATCAAATAAGAAGTTTCTTGGCTATGCACTTATTACCGACGATTCGTTCCTGGATTTGCTAACATCGCCAAGCCTCTCACGAGACTAACTGAAAGAGGGCAGAGACTACGTCTGGGAGAAGAGCTGCCAGGATGCCTTTGAAGAATTGAAACAGAGGCTGACCACTGCGCCCATCTTGTGCTATCCACAGGCTGAAGGAAAATTCTTTTGGATACTGATGCCAGCAACGTGGGTATCGGAGGCGTTTGTCCCAAGTTCAAGATGGCCACGAAAATTGCTCGGTTACTTCAGCAAAGTGCTGTCGAAACCGGAACGCAACTATTGTGTGACCAGGAGAGCTGTTGGCCGTAGTTAAGTCTATAGAGCACTTTCATAATATCTCTATGGCAGGAAGTTCTTGTTAAGAACCGACCATGCGGCATTGATGTGGTTGCTACGCTTCAAGAATCCGAAGGGCAGGTTGCCAGATGGATAGAGCGTCTTGAAGAGTATGACTTTGATTCGGAACATCGGCCTGGAACCAGTCATCGAAACGCTGACGCACTACGAGGAGACCCTGTTCCAGGATTGTACGCACTGCTGTCGTGCCGAAGAGAAAATGAAGCAACCTGCTTGGGACTACTGTCATAGATGATAGATGGACTGAAGACCAAATCCGAGCATGACAGGAGTCTGACGAATTTTGAAGCGTGTGGATGGAGTGGAAGAGCAAGAAGCGCGGCCTAACTGGGAAACGGTAGCACCATATTCGCGAGAGCTAAAATCGTATGGGCTCAGGGGGCTCTTTGTAATGGAAATGGTCTTCTCAGACGAGTGTTAGAAGACGAAGCTGGGACCAATAGCAGACTTCAGATTGTGGTTCCGAAAGCAAGAAATTCCCGAAGTTTTAACTTCTTCATGATGGAACATCGGGAGGCATCTGTGAGCCGGAAGACTATAGAGAAGGTCAGAGAGCGATTCTATTGGGTTAATTGCAAGAATGACGTGAAAGACTGGTGCCGGGATGTACAACTTGCGCCGCTGCCAGTGACCTTCCCAAAGGAAGAGGGCCCTATGAGGCAATACAACGTTGGCAGTCCTTTTGAAAGGATTGCGATTGATGTTGCCGACCATTTCCCACAGACGGAATTTGGAAATAAATACATCTTGGTTGCAGTAGACTACTCAGCAAATGGGTGGAAGCTTACGCATTACCAAATCAGGAAGCTGTAACAGTTGCTGAGACTTTAGTTAAAGAACTTTTCAGTCGGTTTGGTGTGCCGCTTGAACTTCACTCCGACCAGGGACGGAATTTTGAATCAGCAGTGTTTCAAGAGTGTGCAAAAATTGGTATTCGCAAGACCCGAACAACTGCCTTGCACCGCAATCAGATGGCATGGTGGAGGCATGACAGGACAGTTATCAAGTATCTATCAAAAGTTGTCGCAGACCACCAGCGAATTGGGACCAGCAGCTACATCTATTCTTGCTGGCGTATAGAGCATCGTCCACGAAACCACTGGCCAAATCCATCTAGTGTGCTTTTTGGACGAGAGCTGCGCTTACCATGCGATCTTAAGTTCGGCTTTAAACCGAATGAAGAAGTAGTTGGAATGACTACGTTTCGAACTTACGGAGGCGAATGGATGATATCACGATCGGGTGAGGCGAATATCCATGAAGCAAGCGACCGCATGAAGGAACACTACGACATCAGAGCGAATGAAGGCGGATATCAGTCTGGAGACCTGGTCTGGCTGTTCAATCCTCAGCGACGTCGAGCTTCTCACCTAAGCTGCAACGATCGTGGACGGGCCTTACGAAGTGATAAAGCGAATTAATGACTCATCTATCGCATCAGAAAGAAACCCAATGGTAAAGCAAGTGGTGCATTTTAATCGCCTAGCTCTTATCTTGGGGACAATCAGAGGACGAGCAGATGGTCCGAGTTTGTAGACTCCCGAGAAGAATCAGCTATGAGGAGTTCATGGACAAGTATGGGAATGGCCGCAAAGTGCGTCATGGTGTAACAAGGAGATTCAGGAGGATTTGTTTTGGCTCCTGAAGGGTGCGCGTTAGCACATTGTGTTGCCAAGATTTAAGAATGGGCAAGGGGATAGCTACCGTCTTCAAGAAGAAAATTTGGTGTATTCAAGATCTCCGAAGCCAGAACCTGAGGTGGGCAAGGCTCTCCACTTGCCAAGAAAGAAACGGGCCTTTATTCTACTTGGTGACCAAAAAGCCTCAGTTGGCAAGCCAACCTACCGACGATGTGGGACAGCTTGATAAGTTTAAGAGAGCAGCTGTTGGAGCTGGAGATCAATAAGATCAGGGTGCCAAAAATAGGCTGTGGATTGGATGGCTTCGACTGGAGGGTCGTAAGGAACATGCTCGAAGAAATTTTCCGATATACTGGAATAGAGTTCCTAGTATGCAGCTACAACCCGCGGTCAGCAGAAGGGAGGCGACGGACGGTAGCGTGCTATTTCTTCCGGACTCGTCGTGTAGGAATGGAGAGAACTGTTCGTATCTTCATGGAGGTGATAGTTCCTGTTCCGCGGACGGACAGATCTAAGGAGGAGCAGTGTAACGAGCGCCAACTTTTCAACTGGCGGTTCCGATAGGCGTCCCTAGATGGCGCTAGCATTAGCGGAAGAAGAACTACCTACAACGAATAACAGAGGGCAGCACCGGGCTGAAGATTCGAGAATATTCTCCAGAATCTTCGAGGACGTTCTAGAAGGGCCTCGAACAATTTGAAGTTCGCGCCAGCTATAAATTAACGCGTCGGGTTGGCCAGGAGGCAGTCAATCGATACGAAGTTCGATAGTGCGGTCGCGATTGAATTAGTACATGTAATATAAATATCGTTTACATAAATAAAGACTTAGTGGTTAAAGTGATATAGTTAATAAGCATTTTTAATAGATTTTAATTACCGTAATAGTGTTTAATAGAATAAGTGAATTTAAATATATCGCCTGTGGTGTTTTCTAAACCCCGACAACGTTTTAAGAACCGAAAAACGTTAATACTAATGATAATTTATAATTAGCTATTTAAGGTAAACGAAATACATTAATATAATATCTTTTAAAAGTAAAAATGCTTGCTTACAGAAGACCAGAAAGGCATTTATTGATTAAAAAAAAGTACATTAAATTCCAGGACAATAGATATAAAATAAACAACATATAAATAAAATAAAATTCTAACTAAAGGTAAAGTTACAAAAGAATCTAGCCAACCAAAATACATAACAAAAAATAATATATAATAATAACATAAAAATAAGGCATTAAAAAAACGAATATAATATTTCAAACTAGTGTTATGATGAACGTAGCTTTCATTCACATGTATAGCTGTGCGTGAATATTGCAATGTGAAGCTAACGAATGAAGTGAAGCCTATTCTCATAGTTGCCTTCACGGCGAGAATATATAGTGTAAGTGACGATGCTTCCATCGTCATTCGCGATAGATCTTTCGTATCATACGGCTTCAAGCAGTTTATTTGATTCCTTATCTGCGTGAATGGTGCGTTGTGCATAAAGTCTCATCTTTCACATTGCCTTCACCAGACAAACGCTAAGCGACTATTTATATTGCTGCAATGTAATGCACAACTGCACAAATGCTTATTTTAAGCAGGAATGTTTTGGTATATATACAATATACATGCAAGAGGGATTTCGCAATTTACGACTCAAATAACAATGGAAAGGCTTATGTAATACATACATACACTATTTATTTAATTTTAAACAAAATAAAATAATATTTAATGTTTTAAATTGTTTATTTTTTTTAATAAAAATATAATTCCTGCCTAAAAACAAAGTATTTAATAATTAGATTTTAAAAGATATACATTTGAACGATTATATATTGGGACTTATTCCTGTATGTAAATAAGTTTTAAACTTTAAAATGCGCATTGTATGAAGTTTATAACGAGAGACAACTGCAAGTGTAAAGGCGACAAAGTAAACAATAGCGGTAAGAACATATCCCAGGTAGCACACAATATTTATAAAATATTTATTTTATATTTTACAAATATATGTATGAGAAATATTTCCAACATAAACAACACATCTATATAATATTTGTTTATAACTGCGCATATATACTTAAAAATAATATTTATTATACATAGAAACAATGTTTATATCACACATTCCAAACCCAAAATTAACATTCAACATATAAGCAATATTTATAAAATATTGCGAGAGTTTAATATTGATTGCAAAATATTTTTTTTCTATTTTGCGTTCATAAAAACGCAATTGTAACACGCTTTTGCGTATCGAAAGTGCTTCATTGTGATACGCCCTTTTTCATTTCTATAGGTTGGCTTGTATTGAATACATTATGACAGAAAGCAAAATTGATGTTTAATGCATGTAAATTTGTAAATACTTTAATCAAAATTTCTATACAAATTTAGTTTACATTGTTATGTTATGAAACGTTGGAATTACTGTATACATTTACACTGACGGAACAAGTATCTTGAGCATGTATTGTTATGCCAGGCAAATTCTTCGAGACTCTTGTGATTGAGAATCATTCGATGATATAACTCTAGAATGACCAGATGTACTTGGCCCTGATAAGTTGTGCGCTACAGCCACTTTACTTTTCATAGATGTTTGCTTATGTAACCCTTGAGCTAGACGCAGATGACTTCCATCCACCATGAGTTTTATAGTCAGCAAATCACTGCCTGCGTCTGCTAAGTGTTGTAGCACTAGAACGTCCTGAAGCAATGTCCAGTATAAGCTCTGAATTGGGCAATTTTAGAAAATCAGCTATTAATTTAGGCATTTTGCGAATCGTATTAATTCCAATCGGGCACGATATACAATAACCATTGCGATATGTAAGGAAGAATCTT
Source organism: Protaetia brevitarsis (assembly GCA_004143645.1). Taxonomy (NCBI): domain Eukaryota; kingdom Metazoa; phylum Arthropoda; class Insecta; order Coleoptera; family Scarabaeidae; genus Protaetia; species Protaetia brevitarsis. Next base: position 30,331 of record RXPK01001631.1, read on the forward strand.
GAATGATTAATATTTTTTGGTCGCAGGGCGACATATTTTTTAATTAAAGTAATTCCATCTTTCATCCCGTAATTGCAAAACTCTTACGATATTATTTTTTGTTTTAGGTACTGTCACCAAAATAATATCACTCTTAAATTCTAAATCATGTATGGACATATTTGTTAATTCATCTCGTTACAGGCACCTGTGTAACCCATTATTAAAACGATCTAAAATTAAATCCATTACATAAAAAATTACATTTTGCAAATAATATCGTACCTTTATTGCTAAATACAATGCGTCAGAACCTTCTTCTATAAATTTATTAATATCTTCAATGCATAAAATTTAAGATTTCTTAGCCTCGTATCCCTCAGAGAATCGTTTTAAATAGGCTTGTAATTTAATATATTTTGATATGTCTGTATTTTTATAAATGGAGAAGCAAGAACGAAGCATGAAATTACATAGACCATAAGGTAGAAGATTTCTTATTTTTACCTTGTAATTCAAAATATGCCAATAAAATGTTTTCAGATATTGTGTTGACATTATTCTGTACAGCCCATAGTTCAAATTGATGGTAGCATTTTTCATATACTGCTTTTGATTTTTTCGGTAATAAATTTATGACGGCGTTATCCGCAATTTCACGCAGTTGTGGTGGCGTACAAGATAAATTTGTCTCAGTATCACTCATTTTTTACAGTTTACAGAGACTATATTATGAAATATATTGTTTAAACAATTTAAATAGCCGAATTTGAATTTTGAATTCGTCAAATGTTCAATCGTATGTCAATGTGACCAACTTCATATAAAAATAAAACTCAACATTTTAATGAGATTTTTATTAAGTATTATTATCAATTTATAATGCAAAATAGAAAAAATGTATAAAGGACTCGTTTCATAAGGCTTTTTGTCGCACTCGTTCATTAGAAAACTCGCCTGCGGCTCGTTTTCTAAACTTGAACTCGTGCGACAAAATCATGCCTTATGAAACTCGTACTTTAATATACTATTTGCACATTTGCTATCTAGTTCCCTAATCAATGCCCTAGTCCAAAATGGCAGTTACTTATTGTTTACATTGGTGATTAGCAGAAATCGTAGGTAGTTATTTATTTATCTCATAGATTATCTGCTTAACGTGGACGATTTGCTTGTTTTATATATTTATTATTTTTTGTTTTACGTTTCTATTAGTTTTAAGTTATGTTGTATGCCGAATTAAAAACACTAAGAGTATAATATAAATATACTATCTACAGACTGATCCTAATTGCATTCTTATGGAGTATATAATTGTATTTATTACCAGAAATTAAACATCTGTTAATTAATTAAAAGAACTTCAACCGAGATTTTAAGGGAAAGTTAGCAATTGGAAATGTAGAAACAGGACAATTACTTCTGCAAATATGCGTCACCCGATGCATCTAATTTCTAGAAAAGATGTGCATATATTTACGAAAATTAGAATCGAATGTAGGCAATATATCTCTAATTTAATAGAATATGCATATATTTAATACAATATGTTATAACTAAAGGCCCGGATTTATATGCACTAAAAATATCAAAATATGCACGCAAGATATGCCTCTAAGAATATAAAATATGCATTTGAATATGGAAAATATGCATTATAAAATCACTTTCTTTTTTTTATTTAAAATTGATATCAGGAAAAAAATAATACGGAAGATGAGCTGTAAACATAGTTTTAATGTTGATAAAATAAATACAACCTTGATTTAATTATTATTAAAATGGGAAACAAAATATTCTTCTAAATTTTCTGGAGTGAAATTATACCTCCTGTCAGATAGAATATTTTTTGTAATGTGAAAAGGATCGTTCGACATCATACGTTGTTATTGGTACGTATTCCTACTGTGGTAACTTTTCTAGTGCTATGGTGCAGTCATTCGAACCAGATCCATTCAATACTGGAGATATTTCGTACAACACGGAAAATCCCGGATTCTTGGCTAAAATATAACTTCAAGTTTGGAATAGGCTTTTTTAGGCGACACCTGGTGCATTTCTAAAAGATCCTCGAATGACCGGTATTTTATTATCTGGACCAGTATTTTGAAATGAGTGGCTAAGTACGCTAATTCGCTTCCTATCTTAGTGTTCTTAAAATGCATATTGTGACTCTTGTATAGCGACTGAATCCGAACTGCTAAAGCTATCAACAACCTAAAACATGATATATACATTTTTATATTTTCATATAGGATTTTTTGTGATGCTATAAGGTAGCACACAGCCCGGTATAAAAAAAATATTTTTAAATGCAATGCTCTTTTTAAATTACTTAAATCCTCTTTTAATCATCCCAGTGTAATCTGTTTTATTACTTTACCTTTTCTAATGCCAGATGGCATGCGGGGGGAGGGCATTGTTTTTACTACAACAACCTAGAGGACGCTCCAACATTAAAAAAATACGACTAGGAAGATACACATTTTCATCTTTAGTATAACCGACGATGCTATGGGGTACTGTTGTCCTCTGTCCTCGAATATTCAATGTTAAAGTAGTTAATTCAAGTGGAATTGTGCCCTTGAGATTCTTATTAACCATGTATTAATCCTATTAACTGACTTTTAAAGGTAAATAAAACATTTAAGTGGAAACAACTGAGATTTTATTTTATAAATGGTTCGAAATAAACAGGAGTGTAAAACAATCTAAATAAGAACGTTGTTATCTCAGGTAAGTAACATATAAGTTCGTTTATTCAATAACAATTACGTTTTAAATTAGCAATTCCAAGTTTTGCAATATAATTTCATCATAGACATAAAAATACGTTGACAGTTAGTTTTTCCGAGTCACACAGAAGCGGACGGAAACGAGATAACGGATAATCTCGCGAAAAAAGGGGCTGGAATACCTTTTGTAGTGCTTGAACCTTTGTGCGAGATAAGTAGCAGTACAATACTGAATTAATTGAAAAGAGAAATGGAGCAGAGAAGATCTAATTATAGCCACAATCTCCAGGGAATGAGGCAAAGTAATTTTTTTCTGGGAACCTATAACCGCAAGAGGGATGTATCAATCTGAGTAAGAACAATGAAACACCCATGCACCTCCTCTCAAAATGCGTAGCACTATGCAACTCGAGGACGTTGTACCTGGAATCATGTGAAATCGAAGAGGGAGACTTACCTAACCTGATATCCTACACTTTCTGAAAGGAATAGGATTGGAAGGACAGCTATAAAACAGCAAGAATAGGGGACACAAGAGATCTTTTAGGTCGCAATGTAACATCACTCTTGGCACATACAGATGTACGTGCATACAAAGTTAGTTTTCAAAATTCCCACATGCTTCTAAACTTTCACCTATATGATTCTGTGGAAAATTACTCTATTCGGATTTCTGCCGTAAAAATACGTACTAAGTACCAAAATTCAAACTAGTACCTTATACAAAATTTTTCCACCAGTGCTCGCAAAATGGTTGATGGCTGTATACAAAATTTTCTAACGCAAACATTTGGAGAACATAACGAAATAAAACTTCTTATAAGTACATTAAAATTTAGATAAGACTTGAAATAATACGTTTATTTTTAGGTTGATATGAGTACAGAATACCTTCGAAAGGAGATGACGGTACGCATCAGAGTGGTCAGGTCTGGCCAAGAACAACGATGAATACTAGTACAATATTTGGTAATATCTAATAATGAACTGACGTTCTCTATAACTAAAAGACATTTGCTACTAATGAGAAAACTATAGTAACATTAGATACCTGAACCATAACCCAGATAACATGCTGACGTCTTTTTCACGTAGATTTAAGGTGATTGTTGGTCATTTACGTCATATGACGAATAGGTCACGTAATTAAGACGCGCATTAAGCAACGACATTTAGACGTTTAATGAACCTCGTCAAAAAAACGTGATCAATTGATCATTTATAACACGAAAGAAATACAGCTAAATAAACATTGGTACTAGTTTCGCATAAAAGCTTTTAAACGCTTTTGTTACACACAGCAAAAAAAAATATGGTATGGAATTTTTGGTTTACAATGTGCATGTATTATGCCATTTGTGCAACGATGTTGAAATTTATGGCCAACTAGATAATATATCTGCTTTTCCATTCGAAAATTATTTGGGACAACTTAAAAGATTGGTCCGATCACCAAAACAACCTCTTCAACAAATATTTTGTAGATTAAGTGAAATATCTTTAGCAGATGATAATAGGATACTTAATAGTAATAACTTGAAACTTCTTATGGAACATAATTCAGGTCCGGTAATAAATAATTTTTGTGTTTCCAAGCAATTTAAAAAGTGCTTTTTTCAAGATTTTTTGTTTTGCACTTATTATCATTCGGCTGCAAACTCCTATTTGATTACCAAAAATAACACAGTTGTTCGAATTTATAATATAATTGTTGATCATGAAAACTCTACCTTTACATTGAGTAAAGCGTTTACTTCTTATAGCTCATTTTATTCTTACCCAATTGAATCAAAAGATTTAAGTATTCTTACTGTAAATAACTTATCCCATGTTTTACAAGTGTGGGGCGTAAAAGATATATTAGCCAAATGTGTACTTATTCGATCTCAATCAGATGAAAATTGGGTGTGCTTTCCACTGATTCATACATTTTCTTAATGTAAATATTCATGCTCTTTGGTATTATTTGAGAAAAAGTTTTGTAAATTAATCTTTACAAGTGTGCTATGTGAAAGATGTTTAAGCAGATGTATACTTGTGCTCTCAAGTATCAGTACAAAATAGTTTTCATTAGTAATTTGATCAAATATATATAATAATATTAATACTGAATGAGTGTGAGATGTTACGAACTCATTATTTTTTTAAAGATATTTTGCTAATTTTCCAATATAATATGTACAAATATGTTCTGATTAGAACACAAATTCGTAATATTATTTGGAGTAAGCACTAAATTTTGCGCTATGCGCTAATAAATGAATTAAACGTAGAAAAATACATACAAATGTCGCTATTGACAGACATCAATGTTTCGCCTTTTGAAGGCTCGTCAGTGCCAATTCTGCGACATTTGTATGTACCGCACAAGGCGTATATATAGCTACTAGATGTAATTAATACTGAATGAGTGTGAGATGTTACGAACTCATTTTTTTTTAAAGATATTTTGCTAATTTTCCAATATAATATGTACAAATATGTTCTGATTAGAACACAAATTCGTAATATTATTTGGAGTGAGCACTAATTTTGCGCTATGCGCTAATAAATTGAATTAAACGTAGAAAAATACATACAAATGTCGCTATTGACAGACATCAATGTTTCGCCTTTTGAAGGCTCGTCAGTGCCAATTCTGCGACATTTGTATGTATTTTTCTACGTTTAATTCATTTATTAGCGCATAGCGCAAAATTTAGTGCTTACTCCAAATAATATTACGAATTTGTGTTCTAATCAGAACATATTTGTACATATTATATTGGAAAATTAGCAAAATATCTTTAAAAAAATAATGAGTTCGTAACATCTCACACTCATTCAGTATTAATTACATCTAGTAGCTATATATACGCCTTGTGCGGTACATACAAATGTCGCAGAATTGGCACTGACGAGCCTTCAAAAGGCGAAACATTGATGTCTGTCAATAGCGACATTTGTATGTATTTTTCTACGTTTATAATAATATTGTTATGTTGTTAAAACTTGAATATAGTTTGTTTTGTATTATCTAGTTCAATATGTATTTGGAAATAATGTTCCATATTTAATAAATTAAATTTTAATTTAATAAAGATATACTGAGATTAAATGCTAATGTACTTTTTACGACCTTTCAACATTTGAGATGCTAAATATCAATTACATAAGCATGTTTTTATGATGTTAAATGGAATAATCTAACATTTATTCAACTCTAAATATCTCTATGTAGTTTTTTTATTTTGTCATATTGTGTCTAGGTGAGTGAAATCTAGCACAACAAATGGATCACATGCAACTGACAGCAATAAAACGTCTTTCTAACGTCGGAAATTTAAGTGTTAATGACGTGTCTACTTACGTCATTCTTACGTAATAATATGACGTCTTTGATATGAGACTTAGGCCCGTCATTTTAACGTCGGTGTCACGTCATTTAAAAGGGCAAATTGACGTAATGACTGACGATAATTAGTCGTGATAATGACGTCAGCATGTTACTTGGGAAATAGTTAGATGAGCTAAGCAAATCATATACAGAGTATTTTGTAGAAAAAAAAACTTATTTTATTTGTTTGAAGTTTGAAATTTGGGCATATTTTTAGTTATTTTATGCAAGAAATGCAAATATTTCAAAAACTATCAAGAATATATAGGTATACCAAACCCTAATATCAGTCGATGTATACTATAATAAAACAATACCATGTTTCGTACTTCAAATTACGGAGAATGGCTCAGGGCGGGTACATTTCTCAAGGAAATCGTAGTTAGAGAAAATTACGCAACAGTTATGTAGGTAAATTATGGGTAAAGTTAATGTAATTAGCTATGATTTAATATAACCATCATTTTGGGCTCGAATTTGGTATAAATAGGATTTTATCAGAACAGCCGTTAAAATTTATTAGATTAGTCGAGATACATCCGTCTCTCACGGAGGTTGGTTAGTGAATGATTAGAATTACAAAAAATCAACAGATATAGCCTGCGGTTCTTTTGCAAGAGTCTAACTGCCTCGAAAAATTTGTTACTTTCGCCGATATGAGGGGAGTACTGGATATTTAACATATCAGAAAGCCCATGTGACCAAATGGAACTATGAAATGTTTAAACCAAATTCAAATAAATAATTATTGCAAAATTATGGAATCACTTTACATTAAATATAAAACAAAGGTAAGTAGGTGTATGTACATCATAAAAAATACTTTAGAAAAATTACAATACATATTACTATATTCAATTAACAATTTAAAAAATTCTACTGTCCAGTAGACATGAAACCCAGCATAATTCTTTTTATTAAGTTTGGACCAAACCGAATCCTAGCAATTTTTCCCTATCTTCTAATGTTGATATAAATTGGATTAACGATACATCTAAAAGTTTTATTAAACTAAATTTAAGCAAAATAAATACTCTCTAAAAAAAATAATATGTTCTTTCAAACTGATATCGATCTGATCTCGAGAGTCTGTTATAAATATATAATATTAATATTCTTATATCTGATTTCGTAGATGTCTCTCTATTGATCATCTTACTTTCTCCATCATAAAAACCTATTATATACTAAAACCATACTATTAACTATATACAATTAATACTAAAGTACGCACAATTTGCCTGTTTGGAAGTTGTTGATGTGTATATCTATCCGATATCATAGATTTTTACAATAATGTAAAATTTCAGATTCGTTACAGAATCTATGTTGTTTCTAAAAAAATACGGTTGGATTTATTACTGGTATGAATATTAAATAAAATTGAATAGCTCTACTAAGCATATGCTGAAAGTATTTGCACCTATAATCAACTTTAGGTCGAAACGATAAGGGCGAAAATCGCCAAGCCTAAATAGATCAACCAATCCCGAATTTTCCTGTTCACGTGCGCCGTCTTTATTTATCATATAACAAGTTAAAAAGGGCCGTTGCGGTGTACGCATTTCCAGTTACTTAGGTGTACAGAATAGATAGGCTTCACAACGGCGGTTTCACACCATCTGCTGTCGCACTGTTGACGTTCGCCCCTCTTTCTAGCAGTAAGTTAATGCAGTCTAAATTTTCCTTCTCGGATTCCAAAGCAAATATAAGCGGTGTTCTACCATCTGTTGTCGTACTGTTGACGTCCGCCCCTCTTTCTAGCAGTAACTTAATGCAGTCTAAATTTTCCTTCTCGGATTCCAAAGCAAATATAAGCGGTGTTTTACCATCTGTTGTCGTACTGTTGGCGTTCGCCCCTCTATCTAGCAGTAAGCCGAATGTAACGTAGATCTTTGTGGCGGTTTTTAAAGCTAACATAAGCGGTGTTCTACTATCTGTTGTCGTACTGTTGACGTCCGCTCCCTCTTTCTAGCAGTAACTTAATGCAGTCTAAATTTTCCTCTCGGATTCCAAAGCAAATATAAGCGGTGTTTTACCATCTGTTGTCGTACTGTTGACGTTCGCCCCTCTTTCTAGCAGTAAGTTAATGTAATCTAAGATCTTTGTGGCGGTTTTTAAAGCTAACATAAGCGGTGTTCTACTATCTGTTGTCGTACTGTTGACGTTCGCCCCTCTTTCTAGCAGTAAGTTAATGGAGCCTAAATTTTCCTCCATGGATTCCAAAGCAAACATAAGCGGTGTTCTACCATCTGTTGTCGTACTGTTGACGTCCGCCCCTCTTTCTAGCAGTAGCTTAATGCAGTCTAAATTTGCCCACCCGTATCTCAAAGCAAACATAAGCGGTGTTCTACCATCTGTTGTCGTACTTTTGACGTCCGCCCCTCTTTCTAGCAGTAAGTTAAGTGCTGTCTAAATTGTTCCACTTGTATTGTAAAGCAAACATAAGCGGTGTTCTACCATCTGTTGTCGTACTATAGACGTTCGCCCCTCTATCTAGCAGTAACTGAATGTAACGCAGATCTCTGCGGCCGGATTCCAAAGCAAACATAAGCGGTGTTCTACCATCTGTTGTCGTACTGTTGACGTCCGCCCCTCTTTCTAGCAGTAACTTAATGCAGTCTAAATTTTCCCACCCGTATCTCAAAGCAAACATAAGCGGTGTTCTACCATCTGTTGTCGTACTTTTGACGTCCGCCCCTCTTTCTAGCAGTAACTTAGTGTGGTGTAAATGTTCCCACGTGTATTGTAAAGCAAACATAAGCGGTGTTCTACCATCTGTTGTCGTACTATAGACGTTCGCCCCTCTATCTAGCAGTAACTGAATGCAACGCTAAGATCTCTGCCGGCCGGATTCCAAAGCAAACATAAGCGGTGTTCTACCATCTGTTGTCGTACTGTTGACGTTCGCCCCTCTTTCTAGCAGTAACTTAATGCAGTCTAAATTTTCCACCCGTATCTCAAAGCAAACATAAGCGGTGTTCTACCATCTGTTGTCGTACTGTTGAGGTTCGCCCCTCTTTCTAGCAGTAACTTAATGCAGTCTAAATGTTCCTCGTCGGATTCCAAAGCAAACATAAGCGGTGTTCTACCATCTGTTGTCGTACTGTTGACGTTCGCCCCCTCTTCTAGCAGTAAGTTAATGCAATCTAAATTTTTCCACTCGGATTCCAAAGCAAACATAAGCGGTGTTCTACCATCTGTTGTCGTACTGTTGACGTTCGCCCCTCTTCTAGCAGTAACTTAATGCAAGTCTAAATTTTCCCGCCCGTATCTCCAAAGCAAACATAAGCGGTGTTCTACCATCTGTTGTCGTACTGTTGACGTTCGCCCCTCTTTCTAGCAGTAAGTTAATGCAATCTAAATCTTCCCACCCGGATTCTAAAGCAAACATAAGCGGTGTTCTACCATCTGTTGTCGTACTGTTGATGTTCGCCCCTCTTTCTAGCAGTAACTAATGCAATCGCAAATTCTCTGCGCTCGGATTCCAAAGCGAACATAAGCGGTGTTTTACCATCTGTTGTCGTACTGTTGACGTCCGCTCCTTTTTCTAGCAGTAACTTAATGCAATCTAAATTTTCCACCCGGATTTCAAAGCAAACATAAGCGGTGTTCTACCATCTGTTGTCGTACTGTTGACGTTCGCCCCTCTTTCTAGCAGTAAGTTAATGCAATCTAAATCTTCCACGTCGGATTCCAAAGCAAACATAAGCGGTGTTTTACCATCTGTTGTCCTACTGTTGACGTTCGCCCCTCTTTCTAGCAGTAAGTTAATGCAGTCTAAACTTTCCCCCGTATATTCTAAAGCAAACATAAGCGGTGTTTTACTATCTGCACTTGAGCTGTCTACGTTAATACCTCTCTGTTATTAGTAACGTTATGATTTGCGTGTTCTTGGCTTCTACAGCGCGCATAAGGGCTGTCATTTCACCGCCTGAATAAAGACTGCTAGCAGCTCTTGAAATCATGGGTTCATCAAATTCACCTAACTCGTTTACATTAATACCTCTATCTAGTAATAACTTGGCGAGTCTGAAGAAATAATCCTTCGAAACAATAGTGTGTAGCGGGTAGTGTACTATAATATAGAAAATATTGCACAGCAGTAGTAGATGTAAATTTAGTGGTTCAAGACTACATTTTTTTAAAAATAATTCCGCAGTATCTATATTTCCCGATTGGATGGCCATGATAGTGGGGGTCACTCCCATTTTATTCTGGATATCTATCTGGAACCATTTGCTAATAATAATTTCGTCATATCCGTTCCGACTTCGGGTGGATTGATAAGGCTGTAATGTAGTGGTGTACATCCAAAGTTATCAGTAGCATTTGTGTCGTACTGGAGATTAATCAAGTTTCTTACTGCCTCCACATTCCCATAGATACAAGCAACGTGTAAGGGAGTAAATCCATTGATCTTTCTTATATTTAACGCATCTGTTTCTAATGCTTGACATTCGCGATGCTTGGAAGCTTGAGTTAGGCCATTAAACAGGATATCTTCAATGAACAACAAATTGCGGATTATGTTGATTTTATAAATCCTTAAAGCATCCATATATATAGACTCTATATTAGGATCTCGGAGAATACGTAATTCGACGCCGTGTCGTAATTTTTGTATTATACAATTTAAATACGCTCTCTTAGAAGTGTTGATAATTTATGCAATTTTTCTAAACTTATTATGTTTCCACAGTTTAAATGTTGTACCCAGTCCCACTGCATAAGAAAATCAGAACTGGTGTAATTCACTTTAAGTTCGCACATATTGTGAATGATACATTCAATACGATGGGTGTCTTCATGACATATCAAAATTGTAATATGCAGCGGCAACATGCAATGCCGTTCTGCCTAGTTCATCAGTCTTTTCTAAAGTGTGAGCGTACTTTGGCATACACTTTTATTCGTTCATAATCTTTGTCTAAAACAGCTTTATGTAACACTAAATGCTCACAAAGGATATCTAAAACGTGCAGTTTTTTCTGTTTTAACAGCTCTTGATATGTTTTTTTGGCTTTACTTTTTGTTTTATTGGTAATTAGCCAATCTGCGGTCAAGTACTCTGCAAAGGTGTCATGTACAAATCTAGGGTAAGAGTTTTCGTCAACAGACATAACTATGCCTAATTTCAGTGGTTGAATATATCTGTCTTCATATTTCCAATTAAGCAAATTTTCCACTATAAGCGGACCAAGTATCCTCGTAAGTGCTAATTTCTGATGCAGTTTTTGAAATACTTTAATCGAATTTCTTTATCATATCATGATTATTCACGAGGAAACTGTCTTTCGAAGTATTGATTAGCTTTATTTCAATTATCTTTTCGAATAAACGTAACTTACTAATGTACACGAGATGTTCATTATTTTCAAAAATGATCTTTATGAACGTTAAGTACAGAGGAGTCTCCAAGAATTCAACTGGGATATTCGCTAGCACTTCTTCGCAAAGATTGTTATTTCTAATGTATTTTTTCCTGTCATCGGCTGTTAAAATGTCTACCTTGAAAATATTAGCCTCGAAGTTTTGCATGACAATGTAATTTGCAATTAATCTTGAAGCAATAATAATTTGAATATTGTTCGCGGCCAAATTACGTATGAAATCTAGCGTATCTTCTTTGCGTCTTGGCAATACTTCATCGAATGAATCCAAAAGAATCAACAAATTTTCTTTCCTTTTGCATAATTCATACAGAAACTTGCTATATCGTAAATTTTTGAGTTCATTGAGAAGGAAATTCAATGCATAATTAGACTCCGATGGTTTGTGTTTGCTTTCCACTTTATAATCAGCCAGATTATGAAAGAGAATATACTTCTCCATGCCGTAATTTTTAAATAATGATTGGAGCAGAGACGACTTTCCAATGCCGGGTTCTCCAGTGACTAAGGTAATTCCGTCCGTGATTTTTGTCAAACAGTTTTCTTCCGAAATTTCTCGTCCACTGAATGCAATGTGATCACTTAAACCTTTCCAATTACTGTATCTGCATAGCTGCATACCAGTGTCGTCAACCCGAACATGAAGTAAGGGACGTTTGAATGTTGACGCCTTTTCCCAGTATCTATTTATATCCTCATTTCCAATATCGATAAGAACGTTTTTGTTCGATAACTGTTGCACCTCTTCATCAATTTTGTCCAGGAATATTTTCACCACATTTATTTTTATATTTTTATCTAAATAACTTAAGTCTCCGGCAAAGAAGCAGATGCCTTTTGTTTGCGAATCAAAAAGCGATTTTAATACTACAGCACTGCGTAAAAATCGAGAAATATAATTTTGCTGAACGTTTTGTAAGCTACACCCGAGAATCGGTACAATGTTATCCCCAAGATTATACACATTTTCTCCATCTTGGTCTACAAAGAAATCTCTTAATAGAGATTTGTTCCCTTCAATCAAACTGAAATTTTCAATTTCCGATGATGCACTGCAGTGATAAATTTCTTTGCTAAAATTGAACTTCTGCTTTATCTTTTCACGACACTCGACAATTTTTTCTGGCCTGCACCGTATTGGAATGTTCTCTGTTCCTCTACTAATACCATCTATATCGTATTCTACGGAAACCGTCGGATCCTCTATTAAGAATATCATGTTATCATGATGATTGCCATCTACATAATCTTTACTTAAATACGCTCTCCTAGTTTTCATCAAGTGAAGGATGTGAGAACATGATAAAGTCACAGTTAATGGTTCATGATAGTTTATAATGGTATATAGCGTTATCGGCTTCCTGCCTTGAAGAGATACGGAAATGTTCTGCAGAAGTTCATCTCTCACTTCAAGACATTTAATATCGCTTATGTGGGTAAACATTCTGAGGTGATACTCCTCACATTCTTTGCGTTTGTTGACTAAATTATCCGTTATTATAATGTAATTTTTATTAAGATGAGCGTAATCTTTCAACGCAGGGATGTCATCATCGCTTCTTAAGATGAGTGGTAATTTACCACTTTTCCATAATTCTATAATTAATGATTTCAGTGTGTTTGGTGGGTCAATCCAGTGTCTGGTTTTCGCCGAGTCCTCTCCTATGAAAAGTTGTTTGAATTCGTTGATGACGGTAGAATCTAAAGCATTTGTCCTGTGGTCCTTCCAATCAATCGTATTATTAAGGAGACGATTCAGCATTTGCGCCAAGCATCCAAATAAGCTCTCTTCTATCTTAGGTTCAGCTTTCACAATCGTGACATTGTGTAATAGAGTTAGTTTATTCCATATTACAATTGGTGAATCGTTAAGTTGAATAATATTTGGAGGAGGCACAATATTATCACCGAGACGGATTCTTAACAGTTCGGACTCGAATATAGTTTTGCATAGCCCATTCGATCGCAGTTCTTTGCTAGTAACAAAACGATATACGAAATTCAGGATATCCTTTGTATCATTTATTTTACATATTTTTTTTATCTCGTCGTCTACTGCTTCGTTATTAGGTTGGTCGAAATACAAGTAAAACTGGTCCAGAAATGTTTGCTCTATTTCAGTTGTGGGTCTATTGCACCTCAATTTGTAACAGTTTTGAAAAGAAAGTGCCGATAATTTAGAATCATTAGCGGAATTATGCTCAATAGTTGTATAGCCTTTTGTAATCCTTTGCGGTTGCTTAATGCAAAAATAGTAAAATATAATGTTATTAACAGGAATGTCACTCATTACTTCGCTCAATTGCTCGCTGTTAGATATTTTGATGTAGCCGTCTAGATATTTACCCACATTTAGATAGTTTTCACCCCTATTAGCGTGTTTCGCTTGTATAACATAGGCGTGAGGCGTATTATCTCCTTTGAACGTTACTTTAGCGACAACATCGTCAATCGGTTCAACTTCTTTTAAGTTGGTGAATATGTGATAGTCTTTTACTCGAGGATCGATAGCAAGCTTTGCAGCAACCAAAGTAGCAACTGCAACTTCATACCTGCCTCCTACATCAGGTTGTTGGCCGAAGGAAGGTGGTGGTTTCTTAGACGGAGGCTCTCCCACTTCCGACATGGTCAGCACCTAGTAACAATTACAATTAATCAACATTAAATGTTCAGCTAGAATTTCCACGGAATTTTCGTTAAAACCGATAGTCGGATTTCAACGCTAAAAATCTAGGTTGTTGCTTAATGTGTTGTTGTGTGTATCGGCATCAGTGCCAAAAAGCAAATGGAAGGCATGATGTGAATACATGTCGATGTGTATTTGTTTAGAATTAAACCGACGTGTTTCGCCTTTAAATAAAAGCTGCTTGAGTTATTTTTAATATGCTATTCTGTTATCCCACAATCTTTTAAAACGTTTAACTTATAAGGATTCATTTAAACGTAAATAACAATGAATAGTTGCGCATTATAAGCGCATACATGACTTTTGGTTTTCATGAAAATCATGCAGCGATACACTGATGCCCGGTAACATAAACAATAGTTACCTATTTGTCAAAGTTAATCAATGGATAACATCAAAAATCAGTAACATAAAGGTTTGTTAGGAGATAATCATTGTTTAAATCAGTTGTTAACTTAACACCGCTATTCCGTTAGTTACACATTTGTTAGATTTACCAAAGCACGAAATTTGCCGAATGTGCAACGAAATTACCGTGCATGATTGCATCAATAGATGGCGGAATATTTGACGCTTACTTTTGACAGAATTTTTATTTTTGATTCAATTTGATCACTGATCAATTAATTTAGAATAAGATAGCAGCAGTAAGTTTAAAATATATACGTTTAGTGATTATAACATTCCATTTTTATAATTATGGAGGCTAGGTAGGTGTAATTTCAACATTTGATTTCTGACAATATTATCACTAAATTTGACACTATGCATCATAATAAGTAGGAAAATGCAGGATGGCGTGGGAAGATCCAGAAATTTTACGGTACAAGAGAAACACACATCGTTAGCGATCATTGAAAATTATAAAGGAGTAGTTGAAAATAAAAAAACACGGATGGAGCATCTATTAAACAAAAAAAAAAAACGTAGTATGAGCAGAAATTACATCTGAATTTAATTGTCATAGTACTACTGGGTTAAGGATGAAAGAGTAGTTATTTACATTATACAACTTTAGGAAAAAGAACAATCAACACGACCAAATCATTGTTTTATTTGCCTTTTTTTCTTATATTACATGATTCTTCATGAGCAGTGGTGGTCTATGACGATCTATCAGAATTGTTGTCTAGTATATCGAATAGTTCTTCATTGGAGGACGATGATTAATCATTCCATATATCCGTTTTGGTTATAATCGTTATAACAAACTTGACATAAGCCAGAAGCAAAACCTCAATTACTGAATTTCTAGGTGAAAACGTCAAAGTTTCAGGTTGGCTCTCTATCGGAATCAAAATGAACTATCAATTTTAGTAAATTTACAGTTAAACTAGTTTACAACAGCCATTAATCAGTTGTAACTAATTACTCGACATTAACAAATGGTTAAGTTATGATTACCCACTTTTACTTAACAATTTGTTAGTGTAACAAATGATTAACTAATCACTTGGTTACACACGCTTTATGTTACCGGGCATGAGAAAAATACTGCTCGTTATTTCAATAATCTACATTTATTGAGTGAACTTTCCTTAAAAGAACGAAATGTTTCATTGTTATGATAAAATATTATTACAATCGTTGGATTAAGCAATAATAGGATTCATTAGTCAAATAAATTCATTTTTATTAGTATAACAAATCATTTTCATTAGTCCTTGGATAATATTTGTTATGGTAACCATATTTTCATAGGTTCAATAAATATTTTTATTAATTATTCACCATATTAACGCAATAAAGTATTAAATGATATCGTCTGCGTTATTTTAATGGTTTGCAATTTATTGCAAGAACGAACAGATAACACACCTTGACGAAAAGTGTACGTTATATTAGCTAACGTATTTGAAGACACGAGTGGATGAAGGTGTTATGTTACAAAATCAAACTTTTTCAGAAATTAAGTTTTTTTATGTAATTTTTCTCCAAAGTAGTGTAATATAACCTCTTCATACATTCATAAGACTCGAGTGTTCTTGAATTTCTGGATTTTCGATGGTGCTATGTGAAAGATGGGTACAAAACATCTTAATTCGTGCAAAAAAGACAGTTTTAAAATGCGACATAGCATCTTCATCCACTCGTATCATCATTTATGAAATACATATATGTTTAAAAGAAGACAACGAATAAAAATCATTGAAATGCAGTTATTTATATTTCTATAATAACGTATATTCACAGGTTCAATAAAAAGTATTTGTCTTGCGCAATAATATTTTCAATGCACGTGTTGAATCATGTGCCTGCACTGAGAAAAATACTATAATATAAACAAACAATATTCATTGAGTGGAACGGAACGTAATGTGTTATTGTTATGATAAAATATTATTTACAAATTTTGATTAACTAATCACAAGTTCCATTAGTGAAATAAATTAGCTTTCATTATTATAAAAAAACATTGCATATGACTCCATGGATAATATTTCTTATGGTAACTATATTTTCACACGTTCAATAAATAATCTTGAATTTTTGAATATGAACTAATATACATATATTTATTTTTACGTACAATTTTCATAAAATTATTCACGATATGAACGCAATAAAGTATTAATAATAATACTTTCTTACTTTCTTTGTTATTATATATATTGTATATATAATTTATGAACTTTAAATTTAAACTTAAAAAAACTCTTTCAATTGTTAAAATTTTCTGAAATTAAAAAATTTCAAAATTCTTAATTTAATAGTAAAATTACTTTATAATTTTTACATAAAAAATCATCATCTTATAGTTGCCCGATGATGGTTATTTAGGACCGAAACATGTCGCAATAAGATATTAAAATTGGAATAGGAATTTTTGCGAATTCTTCAATTACACATACTAATCCTCTGGGACACCATACACTAAATCCAATATTGATTTAATAAAATTATTAACTGACAGCACCGTTATACAAAGTAATTTTTCTATGATTTTTAACAACAAGGATATTGAACGAATTTTAAACTCTTCGGTATCTTACACAGGCAAAACTGGTTGCAGATCGAATCGAGAAAACCTCAAACCCAAAACCTGATTCTTATGAGGAAAAATGATCAAACTATCACAGAAAAATCCAAAATCTACTGTCCAGCAAGCAAGAACATTTAAATATAAGTAAGGTGAGTGGAGGCAAGTGCGATTTTGGGACAAGAGCATCCAATACGTTTGAAAATATACAAATATATTGCACTATAAATTTGACAGTTTAACGATTCCATTCTACAGTTGGCAAGAGCGCGCAAATAAATTTCTCACGCCATTTTGCTTAGCCGGCGGGAAAGTTAATCAACCTTGAACAGGTGTTGTTTTAGGTATTTTAGTGAGTAAAGGTCTATTCACACTACAGATCAGGTATGGGCAACCTTTGACATGTTGTGGGCCAAACTTTAGTGTGCAAATACGTTTGCGGGCCGCGTTTAAAAGTAGTGCATTTTAAAGTAGTGTTCATAATTTTTAGCGATAGATATCAGACATGAAATAATACGACAATGTTATTATAATGCAATTTATTAAAATAAGAAAATGAAATGAAAAAAATAGGTACAACATTATAATTAAATCGTGAAATTTGGAATTATTACAAACTACGAAAGTGAAATAGTGACAACGAAATCAATGAGACCCTTGAGCTTGAATTTGGGAAACTAATCCATCGATGTTTGGATGAATTCCACTGATACAAAGACGTAAAGAATTTTCCAAATTATCGTCAGTCAGCCTTCAGCCTTGCACGATGTTTTGATTTATTAACTTTCATCATTGAAAAGAACTGTTCGCATTTATAAGTACTGCCAAACGCACAAATCAATGTTTTTGCGAATTTTCTAAGCTCCGGAAAATGGTCTTCTTCGAGGTATTTTTTGTAGAAATCGCACAACTCCACGTCTTCAAATTTAGATTGTAGAAGTGAGTTTTCTTGAAGCTCGATCAACACCATTTGCAAGTGTATTGGAGCATTTTGTACATTACTTTTTGTTGGAGTAGCTAATAAATTGAATCTTCCATGTTTTTAAAATCGCTAAATCTGTTCGAAAATTGCTCCGACAGTAACTTGAGTTCTTCAGCATATTGAGCATAGTATTATATAGTATTTTTATACGCAGAGAGCGTGGTGAAATGGTAACTGTTACCAGACAGCAACTGTGCCTACCACAAGCGGATTTTGTTTTGAAACGCTTTCAAATGGCTGTACAAATCATTTACTAACTGTCTTTGTTTTTGAAGTTTCAAATTTAAATCATTCAAATGGCCTGTAAGGTCGACCAGAAATGAAGTCACATATCCATTTTGGGTCACTCAATTCAGATAGTGGTTTATCTTTTATTTGCATAAAGTCTGCTCTCATTTCTAAGCTCGTAAAACCGTTTCAGAATTTTTCCTTTGCTTAACCATCTGACTTCACAATAATATGTTACGTCGTCATATTCGGCTGATATTTCATCCAAAAAAGCCTTGAACTGACGATGGTTAAGCCCTCGGGATCGAATAAAATTGATGGTTTTTACTACCACATTCATAACATTCTGGAGTCGAATGGACTTAGAACACAAGTTTTGTTGGTGGATAATGCAATGAAGGACTATCAAATCATCTTTTTGCACATTTAATTCAGTTGCTTTTTCATACAAAATTCCGATGAAACCTTTACGTAAGCCGACCATAGAAGGTGCACCATCTGTGCATACACCAACTAATTTTGACCATGGCAAACCAAAACTTGTGAATACCTTTTCAACTTCATTAAAAATGTCCTATCCTGTAGTGGTTCCTTTTAGCGGCTGTAAAGCAAGCAAGTCCTCAGTAACAGTGAACTCTTTATCAACACCTCGAATAAATATAGCCAGTTGAGCTGTGTGACAAATCGGTGCTCTCGTCTAATGCTATGGAAAATGATTCAAAATCAGCCATACGGTCAGTCAAAGTTGTTTTTATATCATTAGCCAACATTTCTATACGTCGGGCAACAGTTCGTCTTGAGAAACTAATTTTTCAAATCATTTTTCTTTTCAGGACACAAAACACTGCAAACTTCTAACATACACTCCTTGATAAATTCTCCTTCGGCAAAGGTTTTAATGACTGTTGCCAATTTGAACTAACTATAAAAACTAGCTTCACAACATTATGAAAGTTGTTTTATGAAACATTTGCTGCTGTTTTTTCCAAGTTTGCGTAGCTTCTGGATTTTGTCTTTTTTTATTTTCCTGTCAGTGATGCAGCATAGGATGCTTAGTTAAGTAATGCCTCTTTATATTGAATTCTTTCATCATGGAAATGGATTCATTACACAGCAAACAAATAGCTTACCATTGTGCAGATAAAAAAGAATTCTTCAGTCCATTTTTCTTGAAACTGGCGACCCTCTGCATCTACTTTTCGTTTCTTTCCACCAGACACATAATTTCGTTTACTTTTCGTTCGATAAACTAATAACAAAATATAATTAGTAAGCACTCAAGATGCACACAAAGTCACAAAGCAAAATTGACGGCACTAGCAGTCCGCTAGGATATCGCTTGTTCTAAGTATCACCTCGGTAGCTCAAATAAGAACTGAACTAAAGTTCGGGCCATCCACCCGCTTATATAGCCAAAAGAAGGAATGATCTAGAATCGTCTAGTGTAGAACATTTGAGAAGCTATAAACTTTTGTTGGGCCGCCAGTGAGGCGGCAAACATCAAAGGCTTTGATGTTTGCCGCCTCACTCTTTGATGATCGCCGCCACTCGCTTGCTCGCTCACTTGATTCCGCAGGAGCAAGCAGACAAAACCCCATATCACTCGATCTTCCTCATTTGGAGTGAGTATGAGTAAGTAGTGTAATATTTTTTTTAATTGTGGTTTTTAAAATGTCTCGCGGCCGATCAAATCTTACAGCGCCTTGGCCCACATATGCTATAGATCAACGAACATGCAAGGCACAGGCCCGTCACAGTCCAGTCAATTTGCAATGAATTCACACTGGCGATCTACCGGCAATCAGTTTGGTGTTTGCAATTGTGTAAAAATGCTCTCCACTTCAACTTTAATAAAAATTGTGCATATTTTGGATGAAGAAGAGTAGTGTTGTAAATATTCGGATGATTTCAATAATCGCCATACCCGAATCGGAAGGCCATGATATTCGGAATAATATTCCGATTCCATATTCCACCCGACATATTCGTATAAGTTCCACATATTCGGATGATTTCAATAGTCGAAATAATTCACACGGAGCACGGTGGAATATGGGATCATATTAGGTGTTTATTTTATACGTAACTAAATCTCTATTAAACTTATTACAACAAAAGTTTATTTTTTCTTAATAAAATATTTTGCAGATTACTAATACTGATGTGAATGTGACTGTGTGATTTAAGTGCGCACAGCGTCTATGAACAACAAACACCGGCTGTCAGGAAAACTGAGTCGGAATGATCGAGTCGAAACCGGAAAGTTGAGAACTTCCAAAATCACACAATTTATATAAATACGTACACCTACCAAACGTTTCAGTGGATTCATTCAGTATAAAATCGTTGTACAATTTTTACGGATTTGGAATCATTCCGATTCGGGATCATCCGATTCCGAATCGATTCTAAGAATCGGAATCATCCGGGTATTTCAATAATCGAAATCAACGAATATTTTAATTCGGAAACTCAAAACACTAAAGAAGAGAAAGAAAATAGGAAGATCCAGAAGAAAAAATGTTTCTGGGTTAATCAACTATTAAAACGCAGAAACATATAAGGGGAATATGTCACATTATGCAATCAACTCTCAGACAACGAAAGTAAATATTTTAAACATTTCAGAAAGTCAGTCGAAAAATTTTCGAGCAATTAACGATGGTATTAAAAAGGAAAATACAATATTTCGATGTAAATTTCCTCTGTCCCTTCACTTTGGCTATAATTTTTAGCGTCAATTGACTGGCGATTGACTACAGTATAATTCACACTTGCAGGCATTCGTCGGAAAGCGACGGGTTTGTGCCGGTGTAATATTCTTTCAAATGATGGCCGCAGTCACATACCCGTCGCATGATCGGAGGGAGACTGCAAGTGTGAATATACTGCCGTGAAATGCATGTGTTTAATAGAAAAGAAATTTTGCTTTGATGGTGACGGGCCCGTGACTTGCATGTTCGTTGATCTATAGTGTGAATAGACCTTAAACATGCCAAGTTTTACGAGTGGATTACTGTGCATGAGTGCGTTTATTACCCCTTCGAAATATTTTTGTTACGGGGGCTATATAAACCAAAGTATCAAGGTACAGTGTAAAATTGAATAATCAAAAACTATTTTTAGGTTGGAAAAGGGGTCGCACTTGCTCCAACAAAAAACGCTGTCGGGGCAAGTGCGAATCTTCTTATGGGGGTAAATGCGTTTTGTGAACGCACTTGCCGTGTATTATTTGTACTATGATTTTTTTCTTGTAAAATCATGGCAAGACCTAAACATCAAAGGACTGTTACAATCATAATGTTTTCTTGTTATCTTCAAACTCACAAAGAGAAAGTTGATTACATTTAGACCGTGAAAGATAAATCAAATCTACAAACAGCCATAGATTAAACAGTGTATATTTTAGTCGATCTCATCTTAAATGGTTAGATAGACTTCTGACCGACATAGATGCTCTTGCCCCAGCTGTTGGGCTAATATAAAAAAATAAATAATATCATTTACGTTCTCGTGGTTATTGAGGAAAATCCTTTCACTGAATATCAAACAAAAATGAAAAATTTCATAGTGTTTTATTGACGTTTCGCTTTTGTATACAAAAGTCTCTTCATTATTTGAAATATAGGAAAAAAAATCATCACAATATAAAATTTATGATTTAAAAACTCTCTAAATTTTAAATGTCATTGAGGATGGAGTCATTTCATTATAATCTTAATTTAAAATATATTTTTTCTTGCTGAAATTTTAAATTATAACCAAAAAACCCATAATCTCGAAACAAAATTTAAATGAACATTTTACTTAGTTTAATATTATAATAAATTAATTACATGATGCTAATAAATTTTATTTTTAAAGATTTAAAATTCTAAAAAAACTTTTATTTTTCTTTAAATTTATGATGCTTGTTTAATATTGAATGGAAAATAATGTGGGATATGCAAAATTGTATTTCTTTATGTTTTTTTATTTTTTTACGTACACGCATTTAAATACAGAACGAACGGTGCGATTCTTATGATTTGATGCGAAAAAACATGCTTTGTAGTTATTTATGCAGACAAGCGCATGTTTTAATTAGCATTTAACTGGCGCAGTCAGTAGGATTCTCTTTACAATAATACAAAAAGTAATATTGGTTCGTTTCAACGATCTGAAAGAAGAATCTTAGCAGTACTTCAACAGAGGAACCAGGTGTCTAAAATCGAGCAGAAATCTCCGTTGAACTTCGAGGGAATCTACGGGACGACAAGAATTACAGTCGAGTAGCTTTCGACAAAGAAAAAAAACAAGAAATCCACAACACGAAGAAAAGAAGCCGGAATGCCAATGAACATTTTGCTGTTACTGTAAGTACAATTCATTCTTTATCGCAACAAATTAGTTTCAAGTTCCACGGTCGGTCACAATCTGAAAATGTCAAACCCTGTACTTAAAACTGCAAGTTTACCTGACCCCACCGTGTATGTTCACCCATAGTCAATTTAATACCGGAATTTGATGGAAATCCTTTCAATTTATTATTGAAATTTGTACGCAGGATATTAACAAAATAACAAATAATTTGTATAATCTGTATCTAATGTATAAAAAATGTTCTTATAATCTCACTTTGAAAACATTTTTTCTTGCTGAAATTTTAAATTATGTCCAAACTTTACTTTAATATTACAATTAATTAATTACATCATGCTAGTAAATTTTCTTAGAATATATAACTTTTTTACTAATTATATATATAACTTTTTTATTAATTATTCCATATAATACTGTTTCTATAACGTAATCAGCTATCTCTTTGCTTTGTTTTTAATGTACAAGATTCAAATGTGAAACTTCTGGTATGTTTCAGGATATATGAATGTGAATTTCGAACTCGTTATTAATAAAAAAGCGATTTGTAGAACCTACTTATATTCTAGGGATTTCCTTCGAGGTACTTTGAAGCATGGATTTCAGCTCCGCAAATGGCTTCTGAATACAGGAATTCTTTCAAGAGTGATGGCGGGTTCGGAACATGATGCTGTAATTTGGAACTGGACATCGTTGATATCCTACTCCTATTTCTAGGTGTTGCAGTGGATTAGTTTAGCAATACTATCCTTCTGTAAAGGATTCACAATACGATTAGCAACTCCGTAGCTTCTATGACTATAAGATTATGAAAACACATTATGTTACACTCTCATGTTGTTTCTCATCTTTGCAAAGTGCTTACACTTCTATTTAAGTACCTTCTCAGAAGTAGCATAGCGTTAAAATGAATCGCTCTGTTTCCACACATGCGAGGTTGAATTACTTTTATATCTTGAACACAAACGGCGTACTATTGGAAACAATAAGCTAGGATGCAGCAGAAAAAAGTATTTGAAACTCCGTTATACCTTACATAATTTCATTAATAAGAACGCTCATAACTTACACGTATTTTTCCAAGTTAAAAGTCGAATTATTTTGAGCAGTAGATTCTGTACCAAGTAGCACATTTAGTCGCCATGACGTGTTTGTTATCTTAAAGGTTTCCATAAAGTAAAAATTACTGGTAGCTGCTACGTTCTAATTACGTGATATATTCGTAACTACTACGAAAATGGGGAACAAACATTAGATTCTAATTACGTTATGGCGAGTAAATCATTACTTTTATAGGACGTAATAGTTACGTAGTCATAACGTGGCGGATAGTAGCTGCTACGTAGCCGGAACGTTCCGAAAAAGTAATTTTTACTTTATATGGCATTGCAATTCATTGTTACTGTTCCTTTTTCTTCTTTATACCTTTTTTATAATATATTCACTCTAACTGTTGTTAAAATGAAAAATATAATGGTGCATGTGTATATAAAGTAAATATATGTGTTAGACCACTTATTGAATCGTGGATTTTGTATCAATGACGACATAAAATTAAAAAACGCATACCATTTTACTGATAAATATTAATGTGATAGCTCTTAAAAACACGCTTGCCTCAAATGCTATGAAGTATTATTGATAAAAATGATAAGTGTTAGCAACGCTATTTTTTATTCATTATTCTGTTCTTATTAACTAAAGATATGAATAGTGAAATTGAAAATTTTGACCTGTGTTGGATTAGAATCTTGTTTATTTTATATATGCTCCATGGCAATTGTATTGTAATGTCCATTTTGTTTCATTTGGCATTTACGTTTTCGTATTCAAAGTAAATATACTAGAAGTGTATAACTCTGAAGTTATATTTACTAGGTAGTAGCAGTTAATACTATCCTATCCTAAATATTAGGTGACCATTGCCTATTAAATGTACTTTCAAGTTGTATATGTTACTACAACGTAATTATATTCACTTTGAAGTATATAATAGAACTTGAAAGTAACCGAATTCACTTTCAAGTTCCGTGTGTAACTTTTAGCTTCTTTATAACCTCAAAGTTACATTAACTAATGATTGACCTATACAACGAGGACACAATACTATAGTGCAATACCTATGTTCAAATTCAATTCAAATTTCTTTCTTGAGACGGCACTCATCTTATAGAGACCAAGTTTATCTTAAAGTGTGCAAAAATATTTAGGTACCCACGAGATACAGACCTATTACTTCCGTTTACCAAAATGCAGTAATAGAAAATAAGATCACATCGTTGTAAGAACAATAAGAAATGTGTTTTTTTTTAATTTAAAGAGGTGATAAATTTTCATATTTTTGTCATAATTTTGATAAACTAGAGATAAAATATACATGCATAATAAAAATAAAAAGATAAAACTCGCATATTGTGTTTTAACATTATTATTATTCTGTTCTAGCAAATATCTGGGTGTATATAGTAATTACCTGAGGCTGCTATTGCGACTTCATTTAAAGAAATGTAAATAATATCTGAATCTAAAAGAAGTGAAACATATTCCAAAATTATTACACACATTTACAATAGATACAAAAAATACAATAAAACCCTGAAAATTATATAATCTTAAGAATTAAAACTCTGTACACCTAAATATGTATATATTAATGCATATTATTTCATCCAACACTGTTTATAACAAAAGCGACATATTTGCCTACCACTTGTCAACCCTTCCTGGCTATTATTCATTCTTCACTAATCAACTGCCCGCACGTAATATTATTCTAAGATTTGCTTTTTATTGAAAAGCAAACACGTAACCTACATTTCTAGTTTGCTACATGAGCGCTACCAAGCTGAGCAGAAAACAAAAATTGCCACTTAAAATGGCGAATGCTCCTTTAGTGCTACGGTATAACGTTCCAGAAAATTTCAACGTTCATCACGTTTTAAGTGAGCGATATTAGATCGATACCAAGGGATGAACGCGACCAATGTGATCTTATTTCAAAACATAATACATAATGTAATATTTTGTTCTATGTATGAATATATGCATGTATGTACTTTACTTTTTTTGCTTTTTTTCCTGGAAACTCCGTACTAACCGAACTTTCATTTATCCGAAAAAGCTCTGATCCCGACTGTTTCAGATAATCGGGAGTCTTTTTTTTTATTTATTTTTTAATTATTTTAATCAATATTAAATGTCTTAGAAAGTAGACCTCTTACTTCACCCATTTCGCTTAAAAGATATCAGCATAGTATAAATAAAAAAAATGTTGGTCCAAACTTCGCTTACTTAGCTACCTGATTTAACATGAACTATGCCCATATATTTTCATGTAAAGTTTCCAATTGTAAGATGCGGCACACCCATCACAAAATAAAGATTATTTTTTTTTATTATTTGGGTAACTTTCAAACAAAGATTAGATTAGATTCTAATTTATTTGACAATTGATTAATTACATATAATGTTTATACAGATATAACTAAAAACACACAGCGTTTTGTCACGTAGACCATTAAAATTTGTATACAAATACATAACTTTATAAGGTGGATAATTTGTCTTAATTGACTCTCGAATATTTATTGTATTGTCGAAAATTACATAAAATAATAGGTTTGTAGACATTTTAAATATATCAAAACAATAATATGTTGCCACTTTTAGATGTGTTTGATTTCAGACTTTGATTTCTTTTCAGATAAACAAGTAAAATTATTAAACTGGAATCGGAATCAATTTTTTTCGTGAAGATTTTGTTGGATTTATGTAATTTAATCAGTTAATGTTGGTACTGCGCATATTTTTAAGTTGCATAGATGCAGATTAAGAGTCGATACACATTTCAACAGGTTGTGGGACCAGATTAGTAGTGTTAGAGTTGTCCAAAGTTAATGTGATCCAAGCACGTTATTAATAAGGAAAAAAAGAAGAGGCAATGCTAGCGTGTATATCACAAATCGATTTTTGTTGTATATTTACAATTCAGGTGAAAGCGATAAAGTATTTCTTTCAATATAATATGTTGATTACAAAATTTTAAGTAGACCAGATGAGTATCAATTAGATGAAATGGAAATTCATGACAAAATTTAAAATAAAGATTTTTTTTTATTATTCCGATAACATTTCAAACAAAGATTAGATATGATCTAATTTATTTGACGATTGATTAATTACATATAAGTGTTTATTACAGATATAACTAAAAATACACACAGCGTTTTGTCACGTAGACCATTAAAATTCTGTATACAAATATATAACTTTATAAGGTGGATAATTTGTCTTAATTGACTCTCGGAATATTTATTGTATTGTCGAAAATTACATGGAAATAATAGGTTTGTAGACATTTTAAATATATCCAAAACAATAATGTTGCCACTTTTAGATGTGTTTGATTTCAGACTTTGATTTCTTTTCAGATAAACAAGTAAAATTATTAAACTGGAATCGGAATCAATTTTTTTCGTGAAGATTTTGTTGGATTTATGTAATTTAATCAGTTAATGTTGGTACTGCGCATATTTTTAAGTTGCATAGATGCAGATTAAGGGTCGAGACACATTTCAACAGGTTGTGGGACCAGATTAGTAGTGTTAGAGTTGTCCAAAGTTAATGTGATCCAAGCACGTTATTAATAAGGAAAAAAGGAGAGGCAATGCTAGCGTGTATATACAAAATCGATTTTTGTTTGTATATTTACAATTCAGGTGAAAACGATAAAGTATTTCTTTCAATATAATATGTTGATTACAAAATTTGAAGTAGACCAGATGAGTATCAATTAGACGAAATGAAAATTCATGACAAAAATTTAAAATAAAAAACAAAGGTGTATTAAAGCATTTTTTAGGTTTGAAATCAACTACAATATAGATAATGGTATTTTAAGAACTAATCAATCAAGATATGTAAAGAATACTTTAAAATGTTTTGGTATAGATAATTGTAACGGTTCAGCAATTCCAGTAGATCCTAAATTAAAGATTAATTTGTGCAAAGATGATAATGTGACGAAAAAAGCTTTCCAGGAATTAGTGGTTATCTACGTATTTGATGCTGACCTACATTTGTTACGCAGTAATTTTTTTTTTAGTCGATTTCAGGATAAGCATATAGTTGAAGCTTAAGATTGCCGTAAGAGGGTTTAAAACAGTTTAAAAAATCGGTTTTTCGAAATTTGTTTTGAAATAGTAACAATTTTTTGCATCGTGAAATAAGTATGTAGAGGTATTCGATATTCCTATGCCCATTATATAATCGAGAGCTTTAACTGTAAAGTCGTAAATTATATCAAAAAATAAGAGAACACAATCTTCTACAAGTTTCGATATTTTTTTTTATTTCTTAATGTATTCATGATACATAAATAAATATAATAATATAATAATAATAATAATGACGGAATAGTGCATTCAGAAGTCACTGTCTTGCAATTCATAACTTCACGAGGTGTATCAATTTGCCAGGACCGTACTCAACTCAATTTTTTAGGCATGCTGATTTGTTGTAGTGAATGTTACAAATACATATGTTCGTTTCAAATTTCGAATACAAGGTTGCCAAGTTATTTAACTTTTTACATAAAATTTTCAAAATGCACGTGTTCATTTAACATTTTTTTTCCGGCATTGCCATTGACAATGAAACTCTAAAATTTGCTGAGTAACGTAGGAAAGCTTAGATCTTTCGTATGAATTGAATGTTATTTGGTAAAATTATACAGGGTGGCCTCCAGAAGCAATCAATTTGTTTGATATTTAAACGGCTTTTACTTTGTTATTTTAAACTGAACACCCTATATTTTTTTATTGCATCATATGCACTTTTTTATGATCTTTTATTTTTGTTAGCAACAGAGTATATCTAAAACTGATACTTCTTGATAATTTGACATTTTAGAAATTGTCCCACAAATAACATTTATTCATAAAAGGTAGACGGTGTAAACTATTTTTTTTATGACATTACCAAACTGTCAAACACGCTGGTTAGAAGAATTTTGTTTATTTAGTGTTAATTAAAATGAACTTCAATCACGTGGAGCTTGTTGATATGGTGTATGTTTTGGGTGAAGGAGAACGAATTTCTGTTCTTGCTTCCCGAATTTACGGTCAACGATTTCTTAATCGCAGACATCCCACCGCTCTAGCGTTTGAAAGACTTCGAGAAAGGTTTGAACGTACAGGAGAAATTAAATACGAAAAAAAAATGAATGCGTGAGGCTCGTTACCCATGAAGAAATTGACTTTGCTATACTATTAAGCGTGGTGCAAAATCCTCATGCAAGCACACGTACAATAAGTAATGATCTGGGCATCAGCCAAACTTCAGTATCGAGAACTTTGCGAAAACATAAATTTCATCCGTTTCATATTCAATTGGTACAAGAACATGTTGATGTCGGTGATTTTCAAAAACATTTAGAATTTGCGGAATGGGCCTTAGAAAATTTTCGCCAGGAATATACTTTTTTTAATTATCTTTTATTTACTGCAACCTTTCACAAAAATGGCTATGTAAACCGCCATAATTTTCATTATTATGACACAGCAAATCCCCATTTCATAAGATGATTAAATCACCAACATCGATGGTCTGTAAATGTTTGGGCAGAAATAGTGGGATCTCACTTGATTGGACCAAGATGTTCCACTCAATGTAAGGCAGAGAATGTGGTTTCAACACGATGGTGCCCCAGCCCATTATAGCAGAGTAGTTAGGAGATATTTAGAAAGAAATTTTATGGATAGGTGGATAGGCAGAGAAGGTCCAGTAAAGTGGCCACCACGGTCTCCAGAATTAACAAAATTAGATTTCTTTCTATGGGGATATGTGAAAACGTTAGTTTACCAAAAACCACCGACAACAAAAGCAAACATGATAGATCGGATTCGTGACGCATTTCGCACAATAAATGGTAATATGTTAATGAACGTTAGTCAATCATTTTTAACGCGATTGCAAGTTAGTGTTGAACAAGAAGGGGGCTCTACCGAACATTTAATGTAATTTTTTTTCTGTTATATGTTATTTAATTTTATTAAATTACTATGTTGCTTTTGACAGATTAAAGTCTAGAAAAGTTGTTTTCTATTTTGGGACACATTTTTGTCTACACTAATATTATTTTAGTTATTATAATCGTTCCACAGCCTACTTTTTATGAATAAATATCTCATGTGTGTAATGATTTCTAATATGTTGATTATCTCAGAAAACTATATAAGTTTTAGATATACTCTACTCCTAACAAAAATGAAAGATCATAAAAAAATGCATATCATGAAATAAAAAAAATACAGTGTGTTCAATTTAAAATAACAAAGTAAAAGCTGTTTAAGTATTATAGAAATTGATTGTTTCTGTTTTTTTTTTTATTTTATCAAATAACATTCAATTCATAAAAAAGACCTAAGCTTTCCTAAGCTACACAGCTAATTTCAGAGTTCAATTGTTAATGATAATGCCGGAAAAATGTTAAATGAACACGTACGTTTTGAAAATTTTATGTAAAATGTCAAATAACTTGGTAACCTTGTATTCGAAATTTGAAACGAGCATATGTATTTGTAACATTCACTGCAACAAATCAGCATGCCTAAAAAAATGAGTATGGTTTCATTTGAAAAAATTGAGTTGAGTACGGTCCTGGAAAATGGATACACCCCATGAACGTGAAAATATTTTTAGAACGTGCACTTCTTTCCGTCATGTAGGATGATTGAAAAATCTTCTATGAGGGATGTTAAAGTCAATATCAACCGATATCGGACTGACCCACCCTGTATAGTTTTCTCCCACAATCATTCTTCTCAAAAATTAGTTTTCTGATAACTATATAACAACATAGAATTTATTTATCGAGTTGTCATTTTACACAATTTTAATAACCTTTTAAATATTCAGATTCATTTATTTAGAATAGGTTTTTGAAAAAGTTATTTAGGTATGCTATATATGTACACATACAAGCTTTCGGAAATAAATATTAAGTAATTACATTTTCAAATTTTATAATTTTTTTATACTCATGTTTTCTTTATGCATGTCTAGTCTTTTATAGTCTAACGATATGCCAGGACTTGGAACTAATTGCTTAATTTATGTATTTTAATGAAGAAATTGTGCCTAGTACCTGTATATTATATTATTTAAAAGTATCTATAGGTAATCATGCTTTGAATTATTTGAAGACAAGATTGATTAGAATAATATTAACACATTTGTGTGTGCGTGTTAAGTTTAGAATACGCATTGATTGGGTATTAATTAATATACATTTGTATTTCAAATATAAAGCTAATATAAAAATGCAGGCGTTAATAATTATTACCTCTGAAAAGGCCTAATATTCATTAAATAATAGGCATATGAATATTGAATATCGTTAATTATATGTGATAATAAAAAAAAATGTTACCTTTTTTAAACAACGGTTTAAAAAACTCATTTCAAAACCGATTTTAACTGAAAATCGATTAACCGGTTTTAGGAAAAATCGGTTAACCGATATTAATTTATGTACTCCATTAAAAAAACAGGAATGAAAAAAAAAATAATAAAGAGTAGGTACATACCAATTCAGTGGTCGTGGAATTAATAAGCAAATTTTGGGAAATTTCATGAAAGTAACACATAAATTGAAAACTAAGTGAAAGCATAATAAAAAAAGCCGTAAATTTATAGCAGTGTACTATCTAATCGAAAAAATTATCTGAATGATAAATATATTCATTTCAGTTCTATATCTATACATCTAATTTCAAGGTTTACAGTAATTCTTTCTAGAAGTAAAAAGATATTTTTTTCTTAAATTTTATTAAGGAGAACAATTTGCGTGAAATCCTAAAAATTCGTTTATGAGAAATATAACATTGCATCGCTAGGAATTTGCCAGATATATAATATTTTTTAACCACTGATGAGTATACTTATTTTGTTTTACAAATACAGTAGTTGTTATTTTACAAGAACCCTTGTTCAATTCTAAACTCTTCACAACAAAAATCAACAATCGTTATTTGAGTTAGGTAAAATAACAATTAGTGTAATAGGTTGGTATACATGTAACGGACACAGTGTAACATCAGCCTTCCATTAATAAACACACATATAACATGGCGCTGCGAAACCAGTGAACAAGAATAAATAAGAAAAAATCGGAGAGTGCAGGGTATTTAAAAAAAAATAATAATAAAAGAATAAAGAAATAACAAAAAAGACAAGATGGAGTCCAGGGTACCACAACAAATGGTGTTTGAAGGGAATATGAATGAGAATTTTAAAAAATTCAAACAGGCGTTGGAAATATATCTGTTGGCAACAGATAAAAATGAGAAGCCAGATGAGGTAAAAGTCGCAATTCTATTAAATTGTATTGGAGAAGAAGGAATTGAAATTTATAATAACTTCACTCTATCGGAGACGGAAAAGAAAAATTATAAAAAAGTGGTACAAGAATTTGAAAAATATGTAAATTCAAGAAAAAATTTGATATATGAAAGATATAAGTTCTTTACGAGAGATCAGCTGCAATTAGAGGAAAAGTCGAGTAAGTTATGTGCATTTAGTGCACCCTATGGCACTTATCAATTTAATAGATTACCATTTGGTTTAAACTGTGCCCCTGAAATTTTTCAAAAAATAAATACGGAGATATTTGGAGATATAAAAGGAGTGATAGTGTATTTTGATGATTTATTGATATATGCTGATAGTATAGATGAGCATGATAAAATTTTAAGAAAAGTAATAGAACGGGCAAAACAAAATCATATAAAATTTAATAAAAGTAAATTACAATTCAAAACTAGTAGCATAAAATATTTAGGTTATATTTTTGATAAAGATGGTATGAAAATAGACAAAGACAAAATAGAGACAATAATATCATTAGAAGAACCAAAGAATAGAAAGCAATTACAAGGATTGTTAGGGTTAATAGGATATCATAGATCTTTTATACCTAATTTGGCCGAATTAATAACTCCATTAAGAGAATTATTAAAAAAGAATATTAAATTTGAATGGACTAGCAATCATACAATAGCATTAAACAAAATTAAATCAATGATTACGAGTGCACCCACACTACAAAATTTTGATGAAAAATTAGACATAACCATTCAAACAGATGCATCAAAAGATGGAATTGGGTGTGTGTTATTGCAAAATAAAAAACCGGTCGCATTTGCGTCGAGATGCATGTCTGAAGTGGAACGAACATATCCTCAAATTGAAAAGGAATTTTTGGCTATAGTTTTTTCTTGTATGAAGTTTCACCAATACATTTATGGCAAAGATGTAATAATACATACTGACCATAAGCCATTAGAAGTAATTGCAAGTCAGCCCATTCATAAAATAAAATCATTAAGAATTCAAAGGCTAAGACTAAAATTATTAAAATATAAATTAAAGGTCAAATATTGTCCAGGAAAGGAAATGATAATTGCAGATTATGTATCAAGAAATTATATACAGAAACAGGTTGAAGATGAAATAGAGGAAGTAAAAAATATTATTCATACTCTTGAAAATGTTAAAATAAGTAAAGAAAGGAAGAATTAATAATAAGACTAATAGAGACAGATGATGTTTTGAAGCAAGTTAAGGAATATAACAGGATAGGTTGGCCAAAAAATTGCACAAATTTAGGATATGAATTAAGACATTACTTTGCAATTAGACATAAGGTATATGAGAATGATAATTTATTATTTGTTGAAGATAGATTAATAATTCCAAAACAATTAAGAGTGGAAATGTTAAAAAGATTACATGAAGGACATTTCGGAATAAACAGAATGAGTGACAAAGCAAAAGAAGCGATATACTGACCTAGGATGAACACAGATATCAGGAATTATGTAAAAAATTGTAGTCGATGTGAACTTAATCAAAGGACAAATGTAAAACAACCGTTAAAACCATTGGAAGTACCAGGAGAACCGTTTGAAACTATCTCGATGGATATATTAGAATATGGAGGAACTAGTTATTTAATAATAGTTGATCAATTTTCAAAATAGTTAGAAATAATCAAATTAACTTCAAAAACAGCTCAACAGATTATCACAAAACTAATGGAAGTATTTTCAACACATGGCATCCCCACAAAAATAATGAGTGACAACATGCCTTTTGGAGCTTACGCATTTAGAAAATTTTGCATGGAGTGGGACATACAATTAAGAACGTCAAGTCCAAATTATCACAAGTCAAATGGAATGGCCGAAAGAGCTGTCCAAACTGCAAGAAATATTTTAAGAAAGAACAA
Source organism: Protaetia brevitarsis (assembly GCA_004143645.1). Classification (NCBI taxonomy): domain Eukaryota; kingdom Metazoa; phylum Arthropoda; class Insecta; order Coleoptera; family Scarabaeidae; genus Protaetia; species Protaetia brevitarsis. The sequence continues at coordinate 64,339 of RXPK01001631.1, forward strand.
CAATATAAATAAATCATTATTACAGTATAGAACAACTATAATACCAAAAATAAACTTATCGCCAGCGCAGATATTATTTAATAGAAGAATAAGAACCAAAATACCGATGAAAGGAAATTTATTACAACCAGAGAGACAAAACAGCCAAGATATTAGACAGAAATTGATAGAAAAACAGAATGAATACAAATACTATTATGACAGAAATGCAAGAGACTTACAACCGTTAACAGAAAATCAAAATATCATAGTGAATGAAGGAAAGCATAAAGATACAAAATGGGAAAGAGGAAAGGTATTACAAAAGCATGAAACACCCAGATCGTATGTAGTAGAGAAGGAAAATGGAGAAATTGTGAGAAGAAATAGAGTACAGTTAAAAGAATCACTTAAAGAGCCTGTGAAAAGGGTGAGAGAAGAAGATGATGGAATCACTGAAGAAAAGGACTGGATGACAGAAAGGAGAAGAGAAAGACAGAAAAGGGACAAGAAAACACCACTTAAATTTAAAGATTATGTTATGTATTAAAATAATAGTAATAAGTAGTTGTAATGTTATGGATTAGGATTTTAAAGTAAATTGTAAAAAAAAAAAAAAGGAGATGTAATAGGTTGGTATACATGTAACGGACACAGTGTAACATCAGCCTTCCATTAATAAACACACATATAACCATTAGAACTGAAAAGAAATCCTTATTTATTTTTTAACCGGAAATATGAAAGGCGTTTTTTGGCGATAAACCGTAAATCGAAAATGTTTCAACCAGGTCCTACGATGACGTCACGGAATAAGACGGTCAACAAAATAATATTTTTTTTAACCAAGTTAGTGTGACATAACCTCAGCTTATTTACAGGTACAATTTATGTTACGAGAATAACAATAACAAGAAGAATTATCATGGAAACAATTGATACTTTAAGTTTAGTTGTGACTGAACAAGACTCATATTTTTCGATCACAAATGCTGTTTCTTACTGCTGCAGTGTACGTTTTTGCAAACTCTGGTTCTACAATTAGAAAATGACTTTTGTTAACTTTATCTATTATGTAGTAGCAAGGAGGATGTATGCCCACGAGATAGGGAAAAATGATTTTACGATTTCACGGCGAGAATTATCCGTAAAATGCTGCGATCTAGCGGCCGCATAAAAAAATAGGTAGTAAATTACGATTTCGTATGATATGACATCTAGTATTGAGAAGATAATTTACCAACGCAGACACGCGGGTATTCTCGGTATTCTCCGGAGGCTTACATGAAATACCTATCTAAAATAGGAAATTGAATGAGTAGGAGAATTGTTTCTTTGTTTGTTTATGAATCGAATCACAAAATATGAACAAGCATTATCAATTATCAAGATATTTTTGCGTTAAATAATAAAAATCTAAACGGCTAACTTGGTTTTCAGAATAATATTTTTGTTCGATTCGTTTGTATAGACATTGCAAGACGTGTATTTTTATTTTTTTTCTCATTTGCATTATCTTCTTGTTTTGTTCTCTTTAGTAGTAAGACGATTTGAAATATAGAAGTCTACAAAATATTCTCTATGCACGTATGTACTTTTGCAAACTATTGTTCTGCTGAATAGTTTGAAAAATAAGTAAATAAAAGAGGTAGTACGGTATTTTCGTTCATATAATGATATTACATTCCTGGAAAAGGCGTCTTATACAAGGGTGCGTTGCATGTTTTTATTTACATATATTCCATCAATGAAAGCTCGTCGTGACACAAACTCCCACTTGGTAAAATTTAAATTTCCCACAATTATTGTTAGTAACTTCAACATTAAAATACGAAATTACCAATGGTTTTATATTAGATTCTAGTTATTTTGATGTTTTTTTGTTGAAGTTACTAAAAATAATTGTGGGAAATTTAAATTTTGCCAAGGGGGCTGTATATGTTTATATGGATTTACACTTTATAAAGAAATTTGAAGCTTATGTAAGTGTATGTTACAAATAAAAGAAACCTGTTAATAAATGAAAATGGTAAAGACGCAGATGTGTAATAATTTGTATTAGTAACAACTTTTTAATTAAGTAATTTGTTTATATGTGTTAAATCAGAGGAAGTGCTTGCCTGAATTTAAAATCCATTTCTTACATCTTTCTATGTCACGAATTGCAAAACTGTACATTTTTAATCCAGGTGTATTATATCTGGATTTTCCACAATTAATATATGCACACTTACAAATCCAACTTCCTCTATCTATATATGCATAAAGAATTCTCTTAGAACAAAACGTTTTTGGCTTATTTTTATATGAACACCTGTGGAACACCTGTAGATGATGCATTTTACTTTTTATTTACAAACAACAGCTGTGTTTAGATATTTATGAGAATGAAATCTCCTATTTTAGAATTTTTTTTCCCGGCATTATTAATACGGAAGTCAATATGATATATGTATAGTGAAATTAAGACAAAGTAGACAATCGACCAATGGAAGAATTAATTGATAATTAGTTTATTCTATTTACTTTTTAGCTTAAATAAATACTATTTGCTATGTTAGTATGCTTGGTTAATTATTAATCGATTTACCACTATTGAAAACTTGAAACTAAAATTAAAAAAAAAAACAAAGTAACACAGGCTTGGGCAATATATCTGATGTGACTATTAAGCGGCTTCTAATGTATATGTATGTATGAACAAGGATGTTTATTTAGAATATTTTAAAATACAAAAAAATATCTATTTTATTTTCGTTAGAATCTTACA